>JARQOD010002808.1:0-72804 GCA_033576555.1 Oophaga sylvatica | reverse complement strand
TTTCGCTGGGATGTGCTGAGAAGAGATCTCCCAATAACTATAGTGTGGCTCCTTCCCCCAGCCTGGCTTGCCTGTAATATCTAACAACCATGTGAGTTATCTTTCATTCTTAATCCCATTTTTTTTATAACTGATCTGTACATAACGATATTGTCTCATTTTGTTACATCTTTTTATATTATTATAAGCACTGCCGTTTTTAAGGAAAAAACCATAAATTTATAGTTTGTTTCTCCTGCTCTATAAAAAAATTTGCACAGCCTGAAGCACTACGTACTGTTTGGGGTTGCTCGGCCCTCTTGTAAATTGTTCACAAAAGCCGTAGCTGGTGGCAGCTAAAAGGAAGGGGGTTAAAGTGTTAATCTATTGGGGACGTGGCAGGACGCGGGGGGTTTAAAGGGTATGCCGGCTCCCGCCAGGAGTAATTATAAATTCCCTCACGCAGCGTGCCCAATAGCCAGCACACATCCAAGTGACCCGTCTGGCGACCAATTATCCTAGGTGCAGTTCCCTGACTGACCTGAGGGAAAGGGGGTGGCGCCAGAGAGTTGCAAGTTCCTAAGTGGAAGTGGGATAGTTATAAATCCCTGCAGTTTACTGGGTCGGACGGCAGCAGCCGTCGTGTGTGTGCACGTTCCATCAATGTGGTGGCAGCGGTGGGATCACAAGCCGTGACCCCCGGGCTACCGTGTGGCGGACTGTGTGCCCGTTCATCACATATTGGTGGCAGCGGTGGGATCACAAGCCGTGACCCCCGGGCTACCGGTGGCGGACTGTGTGCCCATTCATCACACCTCTCATCGCTGGGGGCCAGGTGCCGGTGTCCTGAAGCAGGCGGGGACACCAGCGCGCTATGGGGGACAGGTGTCGGTGTCATCGCTCGCTCAGGACCCCTGCACCTGAGATTTTTACCCTGTCACTAGTTTTGAGCATTCCGATACTGCAAATATCGGGTATCGGCCAATATTGGCTGTATCAGAATTCCGATTCTGAGTTCTGATATTTTTTGCATATCGGATACCGGAATAGGGATTTCCTGTAAAGTAATGGGGAGTTCCTGTGTCACAGAAGTACGTGACACAGGAACTTCCCGAAAGTGTCACTGTCAGTGTCGGTCGGGTCTGTCAGGAGTAAGGACTCAGCACTTACCTGGCAGAAGATCCCCGGTGGTCACATCATGGATGGCCGCCATTACCCTCTCCCTGGCGGTCACGTGCAGCTTCTCGCGATAACTGCACGTGACTGCCGGGTACTGGGTAATCTCGGCCAGCTGCACTCTCGCGACAGCTGGCCGTAAAGCAGTCCGGATGATGTCACTGCCGGGAATCTCCTCCGGTAAGCAGCTGTGCTGTGTCTGGATGTCAGGCTGAGCCTGGCATCCAGATGTACAGAGCTGGACTCGTCGTGGGACACTCTTTAAATCTTGGACTACGTCGGACAGGGAGTATTTGTGTTGGTTTTTTATTTTGTTTTTTTACAGGAGGTCGATGGCGTCGCAGGATGAGAAGTGCAATAAAAATAATGAAAACTGCATTGTGTATTATTTCATTAAAATACTTTATTCTGGCTGTGTTTTTTTTTTAAATTTACAAACTTTATGATTAATAATTGATCGGTGTCTTATTGACGCCTCTCCATTATTAACCGGGCTTATTGTCACCGTTCAATCAAAGGTGACATTAACCCCTTATTACCCCACTTGCCACCGCTACAGGGCAAGTGGGAAGAGCCGGGTAAAGTGCCACAATTGGTGCATCTTTGGATGCTCCAATTGTGGGGCTGCTGCAGCCTGGCATTTTAGGCTGTTGAGGGCCAAAATCCATGGGCCTTGACAGTCTTTTAATACCAGGCCCAATAGTCTGCTTTTTACTTGGCTGGTTAACAAAATTAGGGGGACCCCCACGCCATTTTTTTTTCGAGGGGATCCCTTATTTTTGTTAACCAGCCAAGCAAGCAACTGCTGTGGCCTGGTATTATCAGACTTGCAAGGTTCATGGATATTGGATCCTTACCCGCCTGAAATACCATGCCTCAGTAGTCTGCTTCATCTGGCTGGTTAACAAAAATAGGGGGGACCCCATGCCATTTTTTTTCGAGGAGATCCCCTATTTTTGTTAACCAACCAAGATAAGCAGACTGCTGTGGCATGGTATTATCAGGCTTGCAAGGTTCATGGATCTTGGATCCTTAACAGCCTTAAATACCAGGCCTCAGTAATCTGCTTCATCTGGCTGGTTAACAAAAATAGGGGGACCCCACGCCATTTTTTTTCGAAGGGATCCCCTATTTTGTTAATCAGTTCAGTTCAGGTCAGCCGGATTCCCTCTGACGTCACTGATGCTGTGGGTGTCCCCGGCTGACCTGAATTGAAAGTGGGAAGCAATCAATTAAGCTTCCCACACTAATCACTTCCTCTCCTGTCAGCCAGGAGAGGAGATGATTCATTCGGGGGTTTACTGTGACGCTGGCAGCATTAGCTGCGGTCCCTGCAGTAAACATTAACCCTTTCAGAAGGATTACATCGGGGACCTGACTGAACACCGATAGGTAAGAATAATGTTGCTTTATTATTTTATTTTTTTACAGGTGAACAAGGGCTTTGAATGGATTTACCTGGAAAATAAAATATTGTCAAAAACTGTTTCATTATTTCATTAAAATGATTTTTAATTAAAGTGTGTGTGTTTTATTTTTATTTCATACAATAGGATTAATAATTGATAGTTGTCTAATTGACAGCTCTCAATTATTAACCTGGCTTAAAGTCACCTTTCAATAGCAAGGTGGCTTTAACCCATTATTAACCCATTCGCCACCGCTACAGGGCAATGGGAATAGACGGGCTAAGTGCCAGAAAAGGCGAATCTAATTATAGATTTGCCTTTTATGGGGTGTCTGGGGGCAGATTTAGTAGCCAGGGGGGCCCAAAAATAATGGTCCTCTCTGGGCTATTATTATCTGCCCCCACTCGCTGGTTTTGTCTGTCTGGTTGAGAAAATAGCGTGGGAGCCCATGCATTTTTTTTCAAAAATTTTACACCTCGTATATATATACAGTTATATGAAAAAGTTTGGGCACCCCTATTAATCTTTAGCTTAATGTTTTATAAAAATTGGTGTTTTTGCAACAGCTATTTCAGTTTGATATATCTAATAACTATTGGACACAGTAATGTTTCTGCCTTGAAATGGGGTTTATTGTACTAACAGAAAATGTGCAATCTGCATCCAAACAAAATTTGACAGGTGCATAAGTATGGGCACCTCACCAGAAAAGTGACATTAATATTTAGTAGATGCTCCTTTTGCAAAAATAACAGCCTCTAGTCGCTTCCTGTAGCTTTTAATAAGTTCCTGGATCCTGGATGAAGGTATTTTTGACCATTCCTCTTTACAAAACAATTCCAGCTCAGTTAAGTTTGATGGTCGCCGAGCATGGACAGCCCTCTTCAAATGATCCCACAGATGTTCAATGATATTCAGGTCTGTGGGACTGGGATGGCCATTCCAGAACATTGTAATTGTTCCTCTGCATGAATGCCTGAGTAGATTTGGAGCCGTGTTTTGGATCATTGTCTTGCTGAAAGATCCATCCCCTGCGTAACTTCAACTTTGTCACTGATTCTTGAACATTATTGTCAAGAATCTGCTGATACTGAGTGGAATCCATGCGTCCCTCAACTTTAACAAGATTCCCGGTGCCGGCATTTGCCACACAGTTTGCCACATTTTACTGTGGGTAGCAAGTGTTTTTCTTGGAATGCTGTGTTTTTTTTATGCCATGCATAACGCCTTTTTGTATGACCAAACAACTCAATCTTGGTTTCATCAGTCCACAGGACCTTCTTCCAAAAAGAAATTGGCTTCTCCAAATGTGCTTTTGCATACCTCAGCCGACTCTGTTTGTGGCGTGCTTGCAGAAACGGCTTCTTTCGCATCACTCTCCCATACAGCTTCTCCTTGTGCAAAGTGCGTTGTATAGTTGACCGATGCACAGTGACACCATCTGCAGCAAGTTGATGCTGCAGCTCTCTGGAGGTGGTCTGAGGATTATCCTTGATTGATCTCACCATTCTTCTTCTCTGCCTTTCTGATGTTTTTCTTGGCCTGCCACTTCTGGCCTTAACAAGAACTGTCCCTGTGTTCTTCCATTTCCTTACAGTGGAAACTGACAGGTTAAATCTCTGAGACAGCTTTTTGTATCCTTTCCCTGAACAACTATGTTGAATAATCTTTGTTTTCAGATCATTTGACAGTTGTTTTGAGGAGCCCATGATGCCACTCTTCAGAGGAGATTCAAACAGGAGAACAACTTGCAAGTGGCCACTTTAAGTAGCTTTTCTCATGATTGCATACACCTGGCTATGAAGTTCAAAGCTCAATGAGGTTACAAAACCAAAAAAAGTGCTTTAGTAAGTCAGTAAAAAGTAGGTAGGAGTATTTAAAACAAAATGATAAGGGTGGCCATACTTATGCACCTGTCAAATTTTGTTTGAATGCAGATTGCACATGTTCTGCTAGTACAATAAACATCATTTCAAGGCAGAAACATTATTGTGTCCAATAGTTATTAGATAAATCAAACTGAAATAGCTGTTGCAAAAACACCAAGTTTTATAAAACATTAAGCTTAAGATTAATAGGGGTGCCCAAATTTTTTCATATAACTGTATATATATATATATATATATATATATATACATGTCATTGTGACA
Organism: Oophaga sylvatica; assembly: GCA_033576555.1. Taxonomy (NCBI): domain Eukaryota; kingdom Metazoa; phylum Chordata; class Amphibia; order Anura; family Dendrobatidae; genus Oophaga; species Oophaga sylvatica. The sequence continues at coordinate 68,090 of JARQOD010002808.1, read as the reverse complement.
TATATATATATATATATATATATATATATTTATAGTGCATACACTTCTACATAGTATAATAGCCGCTAATTCAATTGCCGGCTTTTGTGAAATTACAGACCCGACATGAAATGACACATGGTTTACATACAGTTAACCATGTCATTTCATGTAGTTTGATATATGGTTTTCACTAACAATTACATGAGTGTATGTGTGCAAAATTTCACACATGTAGGGGTTAATTAAAGGTGTAAATTCAGCCGAACACCTGAGATGTTGGTAACTAGTGTTGAGCGATACGATACCGCAAGTATCGGGTATCGGCCGATATTAGCTCTATCGGCCTTTCGATACTTAGTTCCGATATTTTCGTCTTATTGGATACCGGAATCGGATTGTCACTGTCACTGTCAGTGTCCGTCGGTCGGGTCTGTCAGGATAACTGCAGTGACTGCTGGGTAATCCCGGCCGTAAAGCAGTTAGTCCGATGACGTCACCTCCGGGGAAGCAGGTAATCAGCTGTGCTGCGTCGCGATGACAGGTATACTGTTGGTTTTTTTTTTTTCTTTTTTTACAGGAGATCGATGGCGTCGCAGGAATGAGAGTATAATAAAAGAAATGAAAACTGTGTTGTCTCTTTTATTTCATTAAAATACTTTTTTCTTGCTTTGTCTTTTTTTTATACATTTAATAACTTTGGATTAATAATGGATCGGTGTCTTATTGACACCTCTCCATTATTAACCGGGCTTATTGTCACCGTGCAATCGACGGTGACATTAACCCCTTATTACCCCACTTGCCACCGCTACAGTGCAGTGGGAAGAGCCGGGTAAAGTGCCACAATTGGCACATCTTTTGATGCGCCAAATGTGGGGCTGCTGTAGCCTGGTATTATCAGGCTGTTGAGGGCCAAAATCCATGGGCCTTGACAGTCTTTTAATACCAGGCCGCAGCAGTCTGCATTTTACTTGGCTGGTTAACAAAAATAGGGGACCCCTACGCCGTTTTTTTTTCGAGGGGATCCCCTATTTTTGTTAACCAGCCAAGCTAAGCAGACTGCTGTGGCCTGGTATTATCAGGCTTGCAAGGTCCATGGATATTGGATCCTTACCAGCCTGAAAAACCAGGCCTCAGCGGTCTGCTTCATCTGGCTGGTTAACAAAAATAGGGGGGACCCCACGCCAATTTTTTTCGAGGGGATCCCCTATTTTTGTTAATCAGCCAAGATATGCAGACTGCTGTGGCCTGGTATTATCAGGCTGGCAAGGTCCATGGATCTTGGCTCCTTAACAGCCTGAAAATCCAGGCCTCAGCGGTCTGCTTCATCTGGCTGGTTAACAAAAATAGGGGGGACCCCACGCCAATTTTTTTTGAGGGGATCCCCTATTTTTGTTAATCAACCAAGATATGCAGACTGCTGTGGCCTGGTATTATCAGGCTGGCAAGGTCCATGGATCTTGGCTCCTTAACAGCCTGAAAATCCAGGCCTCAGCAGTCTGCTTCATCAGGCTGGTTAACAAAAATAGGGGGGACCCGACGCCATTTTTTATTCGAAGGGAACCCCTATTTTTGTTAATCAGTTCCCTCTGACGTCACTGATTGTGTCCCTGGCTGACCTGAAGTGAAAGTGGAAAGCAATCAATTAAGCTTTCCACTTCCTCTCCTGTCAGCCAGGAGAGGAACTCATTCATTTGGGGGTTTACTGTGAGGCTGCAGCATTAGCTGCGGTCCCTGCAGTAAACATTAACCCTTTCTGAAGGATTACACCGTGGGACCTGACTGTGCATGGGATAGGTAAGAATAATTTTGCTTTTTTATTTTATTTTTATTATAGGAAATGGTTTTTGCAGTCAAATAAAAGATGGTCAAAAACATGTGTCTTTATTTCATTAAAATTATTTTTAATTAAAGTGTGTGTGTTTTATTTTTATTTCATGCAATAGGATTAATAATTGATAGTTGTCTAATTGACAGCTCTCAATTATTAACCTGGTTTAAGGTCACCTTTCAATTGCAATGTGGCTTTAACCCCATATTAACCCATTTGCCACCGCTACAGGGCAATGGGAATAGACGGGCAAAGTGCCAGAAAGGGCGAATCTAATTATAGATTTGTCTTTTCTGGGGTGTCTGGGGGCAGATGTTAGTAGCCAGGGGGGCCAAAAATAATGGTCCCTCTCTGGGCTATTATTATCTGCCCCCATTCGCTGGCTTTGTCTGTCTGGTTGCGAAAATAGGGCGGGAGCCCACACATTTTTTTTAAACAATTTTACACCTCATATATATATATATATATATATATATATATACATGTCATTGAATTTGTGACACATATATATATATTTATATTTATAGTTCATACACTTCTACATAGTATAATAGCCGCTAATTCAATTGACGGCTTTTGTGAAAATGCAGAACCCGACATGAAATGACACTTGGTGTACATAGGGTTAACCATGTCTTTTCATGTCCTTTGCTATCTGAGTTGCACAAACAATTACATCAGTCTATGTGTGCAAAATTTCACACCTGTAGGGGTTAATTAAAGGTGTAAATTCGTAGCAAAAAAGTCCGTTTTTTTACAACGAATTTACACCTTTAATTAACCCCTACAGGTGTGAAATTTTGCACACATAGACTGATGCAATTGTTTGTGCAAATCAGATTGCAAACGAAATGAAAAGACATGGTTAACCCTATGTACACCAAGTGTCATTTCATGTCGGGTGCTTCTGTCTTTTCACAGAAGCCGGCTTTACCCGGCAATTGAATCAGAGGATATTTTACTATGTAGAAGTGTATAAACTATACATATATGTATATATATATGTCACAATGACATGTATATATATATATATATATATATATGTATTCTATGTGTGTATATTTAGTGTTTACAAGGAAATAAAGGTTTTTTTAGTTGCGATATTTTGTTCCCATAGACTTACATGGGACTTCCGGTATCGGAATCGGATATCGCCGATATTTAGTGATATCGGCGATACCATTCCGATCCGATATTTTTAGATATCGAGCAGTATCGCTCAACACTATTGGTAACAGATGGGTTGCAGATTCTCAAACTAACGACACAACTAGAGGTAGCCATGGAGCGTTTCTACGTTGATCCTAGACGCCTCGTCACAGCCTGAGAGATAACTACACCTAAAGGCAGAAAGATGAAAGCTATCTGCCCCGGAGCAGATCCCCAAAGAAAATAGGAAGCCCCCAAACAAAGGCAAAAAAGAGACCCAGTCATCTTGATCAGCAGACACAAAACATCTCAAATAAGTCTCCAAGGTCTGGGTTGTTCTCTCGGTTTGTCCATTGGTCTGAGGATGAAAAGCAGAGGAGAAAGATAATTGAACACCAAGTTTAGAACAAAATGTCCTCCAAAATCTGGAAACAAACTGGACTCCTCTGTCAGACACAATGTTCTCCGGAATGCCATGTAACCGAACCATGTGCTGAAGGAACAAAGACTCCAATTCGGAGGAGGAAGGTAACTTAGGTAATGGCACAAGATGTATCATCTTGGAAAACCTATCACAGATTACCCAGATAACGGTCATTCTCTGAGAAACAGGGAGGTCGGAAATAAAATCCATAGAGATATGGGTCCATGGCCTCTTGGGCACAGGTAATGGCATTAACAAACCACTAGAGCAAGAGCAAGGCTTGGAGCGAGAGCAAGTCCCACAGGACTGCACAAATTCCCTGACGTCACGAGACAAAGTAGGCCACCAAAAGGACTGACTCACCAAGTCTCTGGTACCAAAAATCCCGGGATGACCAGCCAACGCGGAACAATGAATCTCAGACATCACACTCTTCTTCCACTGGTCTGGGACAAACAATTTCCCAATAGGGCAGCGCTCAGGTTTATCCTCCTGACACCCTTGCAAGGCCAGTCTCAAATTGGGCGAGATGGCGGAAAGAACTACACCCTCTTTCAAAATAACAGTAGGATCAGATAACTCAGGAGAGTCCGCAAAGAAACTCCTCGAGAGGGCATCCGCCTTAACATTCTTAGTGCCAGGAAGAAAAGAAACCACAAAATTAAAACATGTGAAAAACAAGGCCCACCTGGCCTGTCTAGGATTACGTCGCTTGGCTGATTCGAGATAAACCAGATTCTTATGGTCCGTGAGGACCACCACCTGATGTTTGGCTCCTTCCAGCCAATGTCTCCGCTCTTCCAAGGCCCACTTCATGGCCAATAACTCCCGATTACCCACGTCATAATTACGTTCAGTTGGAGAAAATTTTCGAGAGAAAAAGGCACAAGGGTTACTCTTAGAGGTCTCTGGATCTTTTTGGGACAAAACGGCACCTGCCCCAATTTCAGAGGCATCAACCTCCACCTGAAACGGTAGAGAAACATCAGGCTGCCATAGAACAGGAGCAGAAGTGAATCTCTGCTTAAGTTCCTGAAACGCAGAGACTGCCTCAGGAGGCCAATTCACCACATCAGAACTCTTTTTGGTCAAATCAGTCAATGGTTTAACAATACCGGAGAAATTACCAATAAATTTACGATAAAAAAATCTCTGAAGAGCCTTTAATGAAGTAGGTTGGACCCAATCACAGATGGCTTGAACCTTGACCGGGTACATTTCAATAACAGACGGAGGCAAAATGAATCCCAGAAATTAGACCTTCTGTACGCCAAAAAGACACTTTGATCCCTTCACATACAGTGCATTCTCTCTGAAAATCTGGTACACAGCCCGAACATGTTTCACATGAGAGTCCCAGTCATTGGAAAAAATCAAGATATCATCCAAATAAACAATCATAAATTTATCCACAAAATCCCTGAAAATATCATTCATGAAGGATTGGAAGAGGGAAGGAGCATTAGCGAGCCCAAAGGGCATCACTAGGTACTCAAAATGCCCCTCTGGGGTATTAAACGCCGTCTTCCATTCATCCCCGTGCTTAATGCGAATAAGGTTATATGTCCCCCTGAGGTCAAGCTTGGTAAACCAAGTAGCACTTTTCACCCTGGAAAACAGGTCAGAAATCAAGGGTAACGGATATTGATACTTCAAAGTGATCTTATTCAAGAGACGATAATCAATACACGGCCTCAATGAACCATCCTTTTTGGCCACAAAGAAAAAACCGGCATCCAAGGGTGAAGAGGATGGTCTGATATGACCCTTCTCCAATGACTCCTTGATATAAGATCGCATAGCATCGTGTTCAGGTACAGACAAGTTAAAAAGGCAACCTTTAGGAAATTTACCACCAGGCACTAATTCAATAGCGCAATCATAGCTCCTGTGAGGGGGCAAAGATGCAGATTTACTTTCACTAAATACATCCAAAAAATCAGTCAAAAAGTCAGGAACATCCTGAGACTTGGGAGAGTCAGAAAAAACAGGAGTGTCGGCATTAACACATTGGCAGCCCCAACTGGTCACAGACACAGATTTCCAATCCAAAACAGGATTATGAGACTGTAACCAAGGGAAACCTAGTACAATAATGTCATGCAGATTATACAGCACCAGAAATTTGCAACTCTCCTGATGATCTGGTTCAACCCTCATTATCACCTGAGTAGAAAACTGGGGTTTATTCTCCGCCAAAGTGGTGGAATCAATGCCCAGTAGGGGAATAGACTTCCGCAGGGGTTTCATGGGAAACCCACAACGTTTTGCAAAGTCAAATCCATCAGGTTAATAGCTGCTCCTGAATCAACAAAAGCCTGAGCAGAAAATGTGGACAGGGAGCAAATCAGGGTAACAGTCAACAGAAATTTAGTCTGAACACTACCCAAGACAACTGAGCGTGCAAAACGTCTTCCCCGCTTAGGGCAGACTGAAATAGCATGAGAGGCATCACCACAGTAGAAACATAACCCATTGCGCTTTCGAAACTCATGATGCCGAGCCCCAGAAGTCACTCTATCACACTGCATGGGCTCAGAAGCTGGCTCACAAGGCAACACTATCTCACGCATACCTCTTCACTCACGCAAACGTCTGTCAATTTGAGTAGCCAATGACATAGAATCATTGAGACCAGAGGGATCAGGGAATCCCACCATAACATCCTTTACATTCTCTGACAGCCCCTTCCGAAAAAGGGCTGCCAAAGCATCATCATTCCATTTGGTCAGGACTGCCCACTTTCGGAATTTCTGACAGTACAACTCAGCGTCTTCAAGACCCTGATTTAATGCCAACAAGGTTTTTTCAGCTTGATCAGTGACATTAGGTTCATCGTACAATAACCCCAGAGCCAGAAAAAATGCATCAATATCATTCAAAACAGGATCCCCAGGTGTCATGGAAAAAGCCCAATCCTGAGGATCGCCGCGCAGGAGAGAGATGACAATTTGAACCTGCTGTGCTGCGTTACCTGAGGACTTAAGGACCCGTCTCACATAGCGATATCGCTACCAAGATTGCTGCTGAGTCACTAGTTTTGTGACGCAGCAGCGAGCTCACCAGCAATATCGCTGTGTGTGACATTCAGCGACGATCAGCCCCCCTGCCGGGTATCGCTGATCGTCGCTGAAATGTCAGGACCTTTCTTTGATCGCTGGTTTCCCGCTGACAGGCACGCATCACTGTGTGTGACAGGCGGGAGACCAGCGATCTGCTGGTAACCAGGGTACACAGCGGGTTTCCAGGTGCGGGGCTGTGCCTAGAAACCCGCTGTGTACCTTGGATACCAGCGCCCTGATGCAGGGAGCTGGTATCCAAGGTACACAGCGGGTTTCCAGGCACCGCGCAGCGCTTGGAAACCCGCTGTGTACCTTGGATACCAGCTCCCTGCATCAGGGCGCTGGTATCCAAGGTACACTGCGGGTAACTAAGCAATGTTACCCGCAGTGTCGCTGTCCCAGATCGCTGCCTGAGCTGCCTGTTTGGCAGCTCAGCAGCGATCATGTAGCGATACACCAGCGATCCTGACAAGTGCATATCGTTGTCGGGATCGCTGGTGTATCGTTATGTGAGACCCAGCCTTTAGGCTTTAAGGCAAAAAACAACTTACAGTTATTTTTGAAATTCAGAAATTTAGCCCGATCCCCCAAAAACAAATCTGGCATGGGAATCCTAGGTTCCACAACCGGCAACCCAGCAAGATAGGTAGCAATACTCCGAACCTCAGTGGCAAGCTGATCCACACGGTCAGACAACTGTGCAAGCTCCATTGAGAGAAAAAAAAATCCTGCTCAGCACCCAGAGAAAAAGAGGGAAAAAATGCAACAGACAGAAAAAAAAAATTTCTGACAACTCTGACAACTTTTTTCTTTCCACACTATTTTTCCCTTCTGTGAGTACCATATAATTTTCAGTTAAGGCTGGTGATACTGTTATGTTTCGGTAGCTGAGGAGGACAGGAACAACAGCAGGGCAGCCGAACACCTGAGATGTTGGTAACTGATGGGTTGCAGATTCCTAAACTAACGACACAACTAGAGGTAGCCATGGAGCGTTCCTACGTTGATCCTAGACACCTCATCACAGCCTGAGAGATAACTACACCTAAAGGCAGAAAGATGAAAGCTATCTGCCCCGGAGCAGATCCCCAAAGAAAATAGGAAGCCCCCAAACATATAATGGCGGTTAGACAAGATGAAAATTCAAACATAGGCAGAAAATAGACTGAGCAAACGCTGGGGCAACAAGCTGACTAAATAGGATAGGACAGGAGAGATTACTTTCTGCAACCCAGAAAATCCTACAAAAATCCAACAATTCTGATTACAAAAATACTGAGATCACACGATCTCGCCACCCACTAAATCAGATCTCAGTGTGAACAAAAACCAAGCCGCTGCCGCTGAAAAAACAGGAAAAAGCAAATGAGCAAATAACAGTGGCTGCAGATAAACTGTGAGGAGCTCAGGCCCCAGGAGGGGACCTGGCTGACCTCCACAAAAGTGCAGAAAACAATGCAAAAAGCAAGCACAAAAAGAAAAGCAAAAAATATCTTATCTGAAAGCAGGAGATGCAGGCAAGACTCCAGCAAACTTCCAAATGACCCAGGAACTACAATTGAGACAAGAACAATTGATCACCGGCAACCATCATGGGAGGGAACCTCCCTTATATCAGACCAGTCAGAGAACCCAGATTGCCACTCCTCGCTGAAAGGTTCAGTACTGTCTGTAACCATCAGAGGGAGCCTCTGCTCAGAAACCATCTCTAACACATTCATAACAGGGTTTATTTTAATTATGATATTTCTGTCCCATTGACTTGCATTGGTTTCCGGTATCGGAATCGGCGACACCCGATACTTTTTGGGTATCGGTCCGATCCAATCCGATCCGATACTTCTTGATATTGGGAAGCATCGCTCAACACTACCTGTCACCGGACGGGTCCACCGCTGCGCGCTGCTCCCTCTTCCGGGTCCTCGGCAGTGAATGATCAGGCAGGGGGGGCGGCGCGCACTAACAACGTCATCGCGCCCTCTGCCTGAGCATTCACAGCCGTAGGAGTCGGACAAGGAGGTCAGAGCAGCGCGCAGCGGTGGACCGTGGGACAGTGGAATATCGCTATACTCACCCCTCCGCCGGCGTGTCACTCTCTGCAGCCCCTGCTCTTCTCCCGACAGTCTCTGCAGCTCTTCCTTCCTACAGCGGTCACGTGGTACCGCTCATTAAAGTCATGAATATGTGCATATTCATGACTTTAATGAGCGGTACCACGTGACCGCTGCAGGAAGGAGCCGGAGATCGTTGGAGAAGCAGTGGGGCTACAGAGACGCGCTGGCATAGGGGTGAATATGATCCGACACCCCCCCTCCACCGACCCCCCAGTATATGACTCGCGTATAAGCCGAGAGGGGGACTTTCAGCCCTAAAAAATGGGCTGAAAATCTCGGCTTATACGCGAGTATATACGGTAATTGTGGTTGCCCTCATATAGCAAGTAGTTGCATATATTTCACTATATATTCCCCTGATGGATGCATTTATAAATTTTGCTTGGCACTACTATTTGCTGTACGTGGGATACTACATATGATTGTGGCATGCTTGACTATATAAGTTGAGGCTATCCACCATGGTGATTACACGTGTTAGTGAATTACCTCTATTTCCTGATTTGATTAGCTATTTCTTTGGTTATTATAATGAATTTTTGCTGAGTTGCACTAGGCACTTTATTTCTCATTATATAGTGTTCATTTGCGGTGGTGGCATGAATTTTCTGATGACATATATACAGTACAGACCAAAAGTTTGGACACACCTTCTCATTCAATGATTTTTCTGTATTTTCATGACTATGAAAATTGTAGAATCACACTGAAGGCATCAAAACTATGAATTAACACATGTGGAATTATACATTACACTTTACAAAAAAGTGTGAAACAACTGAAAATATGTCTTATATTCTAGGTTCTTCAAAGTAGCCACCTTTTGCTTTGATTACTGCTTTGCACGCAGAAAAGGTGAACGGATGGACTCTACATGCCTGGTTCCCACCGTGAAGCATGGAGGAGGTGGTGTGATGGTGTGGGGGTGCTTTGCTGGTGACACTGTTGGGGATTTATTCAAAATTGAAGGCATAGTGAACCAGCATGGCTACCACAGCATCTTGCAGCAGCATGCTATTCAATCTTTTGTTTGCGTTTAGTTGGACCATCATTTATTTTTCAACAGGACAATGACCCCAAACACACCTCCAGGCTGTGTAAGGGCTATTTGACCAAGAAGGAGAGTGTTAGGGTGCTACGCCAGATGACCTGGCCTCCACAGTCACCAGACCTGAACCCAATCGAGATGGTTTGGGGTGAGCTGGACCACTCACCGCTTCAATTTTGAATAAATTCCCAACAGTGTCACCAGGAAAGCACTCCATCTCACCATCACACCATCTCCTCCATGCTTCACGGTGGGAACTAGGCATGTAGAGTCCATCCGTTCACCTTTTCTGCGTGCAAAGCAGTTATCAAAGCAAAAGGTGGCTACTTTGAAGAACCTAGAATATAAGACATATTTTCAGTTGTTTCACACTTTTTTGTAAAGTGTAATGTATAATTCCACATGTGTTAATTCATAGTTTTGATGCCTTCAGTGTCATTCTACAATTTTCATAGTCATGAAAATACAGAAAAATCTTTGAATGAGAAGGTGTGTCCAAACTTTTGGTCTGTACTGTATATATCTCATGAATATGGGATTAATTTAATGCACTAAGCACTTTATGAAAATATCCGTGGAACTGTTTTTATATATATATAATATATATATATATATATATATATATATATATATATGGGATAATCGCACTCCCTATGTGAACACTAGTATGTTGGATTAATATCTCAGCAATTAAAACAATAGCCTATGTATTATAGCTTTGCATGTATGAATTTGAGATTAATTTGATTACATCTACTTGTATTAATGTTAAAAGATTAAATTGTATTCCTATGACACCGGTCTTGCTCTATATGAGATCTAGACTTTGCCTTCTCCCTTGCATTATTTGCTATATTATGTATTAAATTTGACTGATTTCTATCAATTTGTATGAATAAAACTTAATTATTTTTATGATCGCTCCTAGTCCATAATTTTTGGGGTATTAATTCTCTCAGAACGTGTAATCAGCTCTGATTGTGGTGTCCTGACAGATAAGCGCAGCCAGCTGTCGCCTGAAAGTGTAGATGGCCTAACTTTCATCAAGATGAACAAGTCATGGATCTCCAAAGGACTTATGCACCCCAATCGCAGACTGTACAGGTGATGTTGTATTTTTTTGGGCGCTGCATTAATCTTGCGTAATTGCATTCTGTGATATCTTTAACCCCTTTACCCCAAGGGTGGTTTGCACGTTAATGACTGGGACATTTTTACAATTCTGACCACTGTCCATTTATGAGGTAATAACTCTGGAACGCTTCCATGGATCCTGGTGATTCTGACATTGTTTTCTCATGACGTACTGTACTTCATGACCGTTGTAAAATTTATTTGATATGACTTGCATTTATTTGTGAAAAAAACAGATATTTGGCGAAAATTTTGAAAATTTTGCAATTTTCCAACTTTGAATTTTCATGCCCTTAAATCACAGAGATATGTCACATAAAATACTTAATAAGTAACATTTCCCACATCTATACTTTACATCAGAACAATTGTAGAACCAAATTTTTTTTTTTGTTAGGAAGTTATAAGGGTTAATAGTTAAACAGAGATTTCTCATTTTTACAACATCATTTTTTTTTAGGGACCACATTACATTTGAAGTCACTTTGCGGGGTCTATATGATAGAAAATACCCAAAAGTGAAACCATTCTAAAAACTGCACCCTTCAAGGTGCTCAATCCCACATTCAAGAAGTTTATTAATCCTTCTGGTGCTTCATAGAAATTTTTGGAATGATTAAAAAAATTAACATTTAACTTTTTTCACAAAAAATTAACTTCAGATCCAATTTTTTTTTATTTTACCAAGGGTAACAGGAGAAATTGGACCTGATATGTGCAGGTAAACAACTGTTTGGGCACACAGCAGAGCTCGGAAGGGAAGAAGCGCTGTTTGACTTTTCAATGCAAAATTGGCTGGAATGGGGATCAGACACCATGTCGCGTTTGGAGAGCTCCTGATGTGCCTAAACAGTGGAAAACCCCCACAAATGACAATATTTTGGAAACTAGAACCCCCAAGGAACTTATCTAGATATGTGGTGAGCACTTTGAACCCCGAGGGCTTCACAGAAGTTTATAACGTATAGGCGTAAAAATAAAAAGTCATATTTTTTTCCACAAAAATGATCTTTTCACCCCCAAGGTTTTATTTGCCCAAGTGTAACATGAGAAACTGGACCCCAACAGTTATTGTGCAATTTGTATTGAGTAGGATGATACCCCATATGTGGGGGTAAACCACCATTTGGGCGCATGGCAGAGCTTGGAAGGGAAGGAGTGCCGTTTGACTTTTTCAACACAAAATTGGCTGGAATTGAGATCGGACGCCATGTCGCATTTGGAGAGCCTCTGATGTGCCTAAACAGAAGAAACCCCCCACAAGTGACCCCATTTTGGAAACTAGACCCCCAAGGAACTTATTTAGATTTGTGGTGAGAACTTTGAACCCCCAGGTGTTTTACTAAAGTTTATAACGCCATGCCATGAAAATAAAAAAATAATTTTTTCCCCACAAAATGATCTTTTAGTTCCAAATTTTTAATTTTCCTAAGGGTAACAGGAGAAATTGAACCCAAAAAGTTGTTGTACAATTTGTTCTGAGTACGCTGATACCCCATATGTGGGAGAAAACTACTGTTTAGACACACGTCGGTGCTCCAAAGTGAAGTAGTGACGTTTTGGAATGCATACTTTGATGGAATGGTCTGCGGGCATCATGTCGCGTTTGGAGAGCCCCTGATGTGCCTAATCAGTGGAAATGCCCAACAAGTGACCCCATTTTTCAAACTAGACCCCTCAAGGAACTTATCTAGATGTGCCTTAACAGTGGCAATGCCCAACAAGTGCCCCCTTTTAGGAACTAATCTAATGTTTTCTGGTATGTGAATTTCATAAGTGACCCCGGATCTCACCGCAGCTCAGCCGGCTGGGAACAGATCCTAGTGACCAGATGTAACTGTGGTGACTTCGGTGAGATCCCCCTCTAGCACTGTGAGTTCTCACAATGCTAGCGGGGATCTCACCACAGCTCAGTCCGGCTGGGAACGGAGCCCAGTGACCGGAGGTAACCTCTGTGACGCCACCCCCGGTTACTGACGCTGCATTCCCAGCAGCTTAATCACCAGTGGTTCTCAGCATGGACGCTCGCATCTTGGCACCGTCCAGGTTGAAAATTCATGTTTTTATGTTTGGCAGCTGTCACACGCTAAAAGACACTTTTATTGCAAAAAATAGTTTTTGCATCACCACATTTTGAGAGCTATAATTTTTCCATATTTTGTCCCACTGAGTCATGTGAGGTCTTGTTTTTTGCGGGATGAGTTTACATTTTTATTGGTGCCATTTTCGGGCACATGACATTTTTTGATCGCTTTCTATACCGATTCTTGGGAGACAGAATGACCAAAAACGTGCAATTCATGAATTTCTTTTTTGAGGGGGAGGGTTTATACTGTTCCGTGTGTGGTATAATTGATAAAGCAGTTTTATTCTTTGGGTCAGTACGATTACAGCAATACCTCATATATTTTTTTTTTTATGTTTTGGCGCTTTTATATAATAAAAACTATATTATAGAAAAAATAATTGTTTTTGCACCACGTTATTTTGAGAGCTATAACTTTTTTTTCCACTGATGATGCAGTATGGTGGCTCATTTTTTGCAGGACAAGATTACGTTTTCAGCAGTACCATTATTATATATATATCCGTCTTTTTGATTGCGTTTTATTCCACTTTTTGTTCGGCGGTATGATGATAAAGCATTGTTTTTTGCCTTGTTTTTTTTATGATGTTCACTAAAGGGGTTAACTAGTGTGACAGTTTTATAGGTCGGTTCATTGCGGACGCGGCGATACCAAATATGTGTACTTTTATTGTTTATATTTTTTTTCGCTTAAATATTTTTTTATGATAGATAGGGGTGAACCTAGCCTCTCTGCTGCCTGAGGCAAACTGCAAAACGGCGCCCCCCATTGTAAAATCAGTACAAATAAATCTGGTTTACTGTTACTAGCCTAACATGACGCACATGTGAAATACATACACTTTTAGGGTATGTGCAGACGTTGCAGAATCTGCTGTGGATTTTGCAGGTCTCAAAACGCTGCAGAACTGCACAAAAGAATCCGCGCGGAAAAATCCGCAGCATGTGCAATGCGTTTTTTTATTTCCATTGAATATAAGGCCCTGTGCACACTTTGCGTTTTTCAATGTGCGGAAACGCATCCAATCCTCAGCACAGTGCACTATAAAATGTAATTCAATGGGAACCGCATGTCTGCTGTGCACATGCTACGGAAAAAAACGTGCGGTTTCGCCGCGCTTTATTTTCCGCAGCATGTCAATTCTTTGTGCGGAACTGCAGCGGTTCAGCGCCCATTGACTTGCATTGAGTCGGGCACTTCCGCAGCAAAACCGCAGATCTAAAAAAGATCTGCGGTTTTGCTGCGGGTGAAACCGCTGCAGTTCGAGAGGAGGGAAGTGTGTGGGCGGTGAGTGGGCGTGTATAGTGTGCGGCGCTATGTGTGTGGGCGGTGCGTGGGCGTGTATAGTGTGCGGCCCTGTGTGTGTGGGCGGTGATTGTGTGCCGGTGTCTGCGTGATCGGTGTGCGGGGCTGTGTGCGGGTTCGGTGTGCGGGATCGGTGTGCGGGGCTGTGTGCGTGATCGGTGTGCGGGATCTGTGTGCGGGATCGGTGTGCGGGGCTGTGTGCGTGATCGGTGTGCGGGGCTGTGTGCGTGATCGGTGTGCGGGGCTGTGTGCGGGATCGGTGTGCGGGGCTGTGTGCGGGATCGGTGTGCGGGAGCGGTGTGCGGGATCGGTGTGCGGGATCGGTGTATGTGCGGGGCTGTGTGTGTGTCTCCGCGTATGCAGGCATCGACGGATAGGACTACAAGTCCCATCCGGCTATGCCTGAAACAGTGACAGTGTCTGACACATTAGCCAATGATGGGACAGTAGTAGTCCCATCATCCGGCTAATGTGCTGAATGTAAAAAAAAAAAAACATACATGACATACAGAACATATAACATACACATGACATACAGAACATACAATGACATACAACACATAACATTGAGCATATACTCACCTATTCCCCGCCACCATCGATCTGTGTACCGCTCTGCCGCCAGGAGAGAATGACGTCACTACAGTTCATTCTCTCACGGCAATGCTGTGTGAGAAAATTCCCATGCAGCATTGCCAGAAAGGGAGACAATGAACTCAGGTAACCTCAGGGATGCACTGCAGGAGCCATTGTCTCCTGTCAGTGCATCACTGGGAGGCCCTACAGAGCAGTGGCATCACCTGATGTCACTGTTCTATCGTGGAGACCGTCGTGGGACATTCATTATTAATTGGACTGCGTCGGACAGGGAGTATACGGTTGTTTTATTTTTTTACGTTTTTTTACAGGAGATCGAGGGCGTCGCTTGGATCTGAGCATATAATAAAGATATGAAAACCGTCTTGTGTTTTATTTCATTAAAATAATTTATTCTTATGCGTGTGTTTGTTTTTTTTTTAACCCTTTATTAATGTAAGATTAATAATGGATAGGCGTCTTATTGACGCCTCTCTATTATTAACCGTGCTTAATATCACCTTACAATAGCAAGATGATATTAACCCCTTATTACCCCATATCCCACCGCTACAGGGGAGTGGGAAGAGAGGGGCTAAGTGCCGGAATTGGCGCATCGTGCAGATGCGCCAATTCTGGGGCGGCTGGGTGCTGGTATTTTTAGCCAGGGGGGGCACCAATATCCATGGCCCCTTCCTAGGCTATGAATATCAGCCCGCAGCTGTCTGCGTAGCCTTTCTGGCTATAAATTATAGGGGGACCCCACGTCATTTTTTTGTGGGTGGTCCCCCTATTTTAATAGCCAGCGAAGGCTAGCTGCGGGCTGATATTCATAGCCTGGGAAGATCCATGGGTATTAACCCCTTCCCAGGCTAGAAATATTGAGACGGTGTGTCCAAACTTTTGGTCTGTACTGTATATATATATAGAGTAAGTGTATTGGCCACAAGATGAGGGGAGTACAGGGAAAGTGCAGAATGTGAACTGTGTGGAACCTGATGCGTATGCTGTTACTGACAAGAATGTGCTGCAGAGTATTTCAAGCAAAGTTCATCGTTTTGCATTTGAATCAGACTGTGTCTCACTTCTTGTGAAACCGACCACAGAAGGTTCCCAGCACCGCGGAGGAGTCCCTGATGGTGCAGTAAGAGAAAACACAGGTATGCCGACAAATGAGTGTTATTTTCCTGTGACGGGAGGCCAGGTCACAGGTGCCCTCGGCCATGACTATGGCCCTAGCACTCCCTCACATCTGCAACTATTTTTTGTAAATGTGTAGACTCCTGGTTTTGTCTCCTTCATGCCTGTTGCCGGTAGCAGTAGGCCTCCGATACCATCAGGCCTCCACTTCCTTGGAGTAAACTACTCGTGTTACTACTATCCTTAGATTTTTCTGACAATAGTAGTCTACAAAACTGATATTTGTGCCACCTATGTGTGGCTGAGCATGAAAGCAGGTTGAGTTGTTGCATGTGGTATCAAGGCTCCCAGCACAGCAGGCCTACATCGATCCCTCACCCACTTCGTCTCACTTACAGTTCAAAGCAGTAAATGCTGGCACATACCCTTATACCTCATGCATGGCTGATTGCTGCCGCGTCATGCTACAATTTGTACTGTGGGTGAATTGATGCTCAGGGGTGAACCTAGCCTCTCTGCTGCCTGAGGAAAACTGCAAAATGACGCCCCCCATAGTAAATTTTTTAAATCGGTAAAAAATGGCCCGTCTTCTCCAAAAGACCATGCCTCCTTGCCCCGAAACTCTTAGCCAATCACACGTGCTGCACACAGGGCTGTCCGTGGTAATGGCAGAGGCCTTCACATTGGGTCGAGCGAGGGATGTGGTAGCTGGAAGTGGGACGAGCGCCACCTACCAACCACCGCTCGGACGAAAGGTGTCACCGAAGGGTGACATTGGACGTGGTGTGTAAGTTATGGGCAATCAGTCCTGCAGCAGAGCAGTATGTGAATGGCAAAATGCATCTTGCACCAGGGGCGTACAAAGAAATTAAGGGGTCCCATAGCAGAAGTTCTAATTTGCCCCCCCACCAGCCAAGTACCGTATTGTGCCCCTCCAAATTTCTACATTCCAAAAAATGGTAACACCAGTACTTAAGAAGGAAGTCTGTCACCCCCAAGATGCACATTAAGCTAGCTATATAGTGGTATAAGGGACTTAGCGCCTGTAAAATACTAGAACAGTACTATTTCCTGAGAAAATTATTTTAAATCTAAAGCAAATGAGGAGATTTTGGTGCACCCCTATGACAGGTCTATGGGGTTTTAGTCAATGAATGAAGGAGCCGCATATAAAATTTATTCTCCACTCTCTCCTCCTCGTTAGGCTATGTTCACACATGTAAGGTTTTGCTGCATTTTTACCCTGGTTTTATGCTAATCTAAACCTGCATTTTTTATTGTGATTCAGGGAAAAGCTGAGAACACACATTGGTTTTATTTATTTGCAGGAAGTGAAACTGCACAGGGACTGCACAGGTTTTGCTGCAATTTGGAAAGAATAAGGCTAAGTGCACACGTTCAGGAATGTTTGCAGAATATTCCTGAGCAAAACCGGACTTTTTTCGCGGCAAAAACGCGTGGATTTTGCGCGGATTTGACGCATTTTTACCTCGATTTTTTCCTGAACTTTCTAGGTCAATAATATTGACGCGCACCACATTGGTGGTACCAGGGCTATGGGGTACTCGGCACCGAGCCCATGGAAGTCTATGGGAGTTGTCACTGGCAGCAGAGCTCGGTCCGTGGCCCTGGCGGTCATGCAATGGGGGAATATTTACAGGGGATTTTAGTTATAGTTCGTGACACCACCTGTGGTTTCTGATCTGATTGACCAGCGCTGCAGGGTAGATCTCTGAGGGGATGTTATGGCAGCTAGGTGTTAAGTCCCCCACAGGTGGGACTGGTCCCTCAAAGTCTATGGTGGTGATGCAGGGTGCAGATAAGAATTCAGTCACACACAATGCAGTCTCTTTCCATACCTTTACTTGTAGATGTTGCAGGTATGTCCCGGGAAGCTGGTTAGGTTGGAGAATGCACATTTAGGAAAACTGTTGAGCAGGTTAGAGGCCTCCTTTATCCTTTTAATGTGTGTGAGTACAACTTGCATAAAGTCAAGTGCAACTCTTTTAATAGCAACTACGCCCGGCCAACATTGTGGTGGAGTCTTCTGTTGAATAGAACTAGTCTTTGGTGCAGGGCCCTGCTAGACTGTTGTTCTTCCTGACCCCGGTTACGTATCGGCAATTAGGGCTACCTTCTGTGACTTGAAGTCCAGAAAGGCCTCCGGCTTTCTTATTACTAGGCGTGAAGCACTAGCAACGCTTCAGACCCCGGTGTCCGGTTAACTGAGTGAGGGTGATTTGTCCCTTTAGTCACTCTTGCTTCTCCACTCGCCCTTCGCCCTGCTCTCGCCCTTAACATAAGCACGTGTAGCAATGGTATAAAGGTCAGCTTTCCTTCAGTGCTCACTGACCTGTTCTCAGTTGACTCGTTGGTATAACTGCTGTAATTCCTTTCCTTCACAGAACTCTGTCCAGAGCAGCTCACAGGACGCTTCGTTAGACTGTATTTACGCTGTAGCTCTGAGAGTCACTTTCCACTTTCTTAGGAACACAGGCAGCTTGTTCTGAGTAGCAGGTTAAGGGGTAGCTCTGACTAGGCTAAGATGATTCACTTCACCCGTACTAGCCTCCACTTTCTTATCAGATGAGCTACACAAGCTCTGTGTGGGTTCAGTCTTCTCTCCTCTCCCTCCAAGACTAATCTGATCTTCTCTGTCCAAAGACAGGAACTAGAATGAATCACTATTGCTAAGTCACACTACTAAATAGTCTGATATGCCTCTAGTGGCAATGCTGAGAAGTGTGCGTAAATGAATATCAAGCTTTACAGTTACCTTCCTGTGCATTTTCCAGGAGACAGGTGTGCCTTGCGAAGCTGGGCCACACATCCCCCCCTAGTTAAACTCAGCACTCCCGGGCTGAAATAGAAAAGAAAAACATTTTTGTTTTGCATATAACATCAACATAATAACTCATCCCTTGCGGGAGGTAAGGACTCTTAAACGTTACAATTTGTACATAGATCAGTAGAAAATTATCAAAATACTTTTCAATAAATATACACAGAATAAGACAAGATTCTTGTGGAGGACCCGCACCAAAAACCTCCCACGTGGGTCCTGGGTGGGCTGCAGGACTTCATTGCTGCAGACCTCACTCTAGGCCACACCATACGGGTTTTTCTTCAGAGGTAGTAAGGCTTTATGTAAAACCAAAATGGGGCACCAAAGTGCGAACTATTTACAATAAAAGTTTTTGGGCTGGCAAAGTCCACAGCCACGCAGTCCTTTGCATGATAAAACATTTTTCAAGTAAAATCACATTTCAATCAACTTTTACTTTAACTCTTTTTTACCCAGCCGGGTATTCTACTTTAAATAAGCATAGTAATAAACATTATTCAACATTTCTATAAAGTGCAATTTTTCATAAAACTTCTTCAAACTTTGTACAGGTTCAGTTGCAGTAAACCCCTGTCTGGGTCATACTAGACTAGTTTGCTAGGACTACTCTTGATAACGAATAGGTAACCTTCCTTTCGTTGTACGTACTGACCTACGTGGAGTGGTGTCAGGTATAGTAGTCTCTGGCCTATCTGTTCTGCGTGCTGGCAAACGGTAATACTGTCTCAACCTTTCTATGGATCTGACAAGTATACTGATGGCTGGGCGATGCGATTCAGTTTCACCAGGGGATTCCACTTCTTGGGGTGCTGCCTCTTGTGGTTCCGCTTCTTGGGATTCCACTGGTTGAGGTTCTGCCGGAACAGGTCCTTCTGGAACTGACTCTACTGGCACAATTGGTATGACTGGATGTAGAGATTCTTCTTGCGGTTGATAAAACTGCAGCACAGGAATGATTACAGCTTCTCCCACTCTGGGCCAATCTGCAGGTAAATCTCCCAAATCCGTATGTATGACCGCTTCATCACTCTCTTCCTGATTGACAACAGGTTCTTCCTCACGAAGCTTTAATGGGCCCGGACACAACTTTAGATGATCTCTAGACACAGTTGCAGTCGTTTTTCCTCCATCCTTGCTAATGGTACAGGTTTTTCTGTTATCAAATTTGGAATTTTGCACGACATATGGCTCCTGTTCCCACTGATCATCCAATTTGTGTATTCTTCTTTTTCTTTTTAGCACAATTTCTCCAGGCATAAAAGGCTTAGCGGGCGCATTTTTGTTGTAGTTCTTCTCTTGCTTTTCCCTTACTTTATTGAGACTATCTTCCACGCAGGCTTGTACTCTCCTGTACTGTTCCTGTCGATTCGTGTCCCAATCTTCAGCAGTGTCATCAGCCTCTGGTTCTACCACACCAAGTTCCAAATCCATTGGCAGCTTTCCTGGTCTTGCTCTCATAAGGTAGGCTGGAGTGCAGTTGGTGGAACTTACTGGTATGTGGTTGTACAAGTCGACCAGGTCAGGTAACAAGTCTGGCCACCGATTTCTTTCTTCCAGTGGTACAGATTTCAGTAAATCAATGACAATGTGATTCATCTTTTTACAAAGGCCATTGGTTTGAGGGTGGTACGGTGTTGTTCTGATCTTCTTACACCCATACAAGTGACAGAATTCCTTAAACAGTTCAGCTTCAAAGGCAGGACCTTGATCAGTCAGCACCTGCTCCGGATATCAGTGTGGTCTGCAGAAACTTGCTTGGAAGGTCTTTGCTGCTGTCTCTGCTGTCAGATCTTTGACAGGGGCGACCACCAGAAATTTAGAATAGTGATTCACCATGGTCAGGGCATATGAGTATGCCGACCTGCTTGGTGACAACTTGACATGGTCCAATGCCACGATCTCCAAGGGACGAGTCGTCTGGATAGTCTGCAGGGGTGCCTTCTGACTACAGTAGTCTTTTCGTCTGAGGCCACAGGATCCACAGTTCCGGCACCACTTCTCGATGGAGCTGCGCATCCCTACCCAGTAGAACCGACACTTCAACAGGGTCTCCAGCTTTTTCCAGCCAAAGTGTCCCGCTTGATCGTGGTAGGCTTCTAACACCATTTGGATGTCTGCTCTGGGGACCACTATCTGCCAAACCATCTCATGGGTCCTTGGGTCGACGTATCTCCTGCACAACTTCTCACGGTAGATGAACAACCGGCTTCTCTCATTCCACAGGAGCTTTGCTGGTATAGGTGCATCTTTCTCCAAGGAGGAACCTTCCTGTCTTATCAGCTCCTTGATACGGCTGACCACTGGATCGCTGTCCTGAGTCTCCTTCCAGCTGTGATGAGGTAAAGGGTTTAACGTCTTACCACACCGCTTTCTGTAGGCTCGTTGCTCATGGATCATCCCATTTCTGTGGAACGCAGGTAGCTCAATCTCTTCCAGGTCATCCGATTCTTCCTCCGTGTCGGATTCATGTGGCATTCTGGACAAGGCGTCAGCGTTGGCATTTTTACGGCCCGCCCTGTACTTGATGGTAAATTGATAGTTTGACAGCCGAGCCATCCAACGTTGCTCCATGGCTCCCAGCTTGGCTGTTTCAAGATGCGTCAAGGGGTTATTGTCTGTGTACGCAGTGAACTTGCTGGAGGCAAGGTAATGCTTGAATCTTTCTGTAATGGCCCAGACCAGCGCCAGGAACTCCAACTTGAAGCTGCTATAGTTTTCTGGTTCCTCTCAGTTGGCCGGAGCTTCCTGCTTGCATATGCGATGACTTTTTCTTGGCCATTCTGCTTCTGACTGAGGACCGCTCCCAATCCTTCGTTACTGGCATCAGTATACAGCAGGAACGGTTGGCTGTAATCAGGGTAGGCTAAGATTTCATCGCCTGTCAGGATCTCTTTCATCTCTTTGAATGCCTCAGCTTGTTCTTTACCCCAATGGAATGGAGGATTTCTGCTCTTGAGGGGTTGTCCTACCAGGAGGTCCTGCAGAGGCGCTGCTTTCTTGGTGTAGTCTTTTACAAACCTCCTGTAGTAACCTGTCAGTCCCAGGAACTGGCGCACCTCCTTGAGATTCTTTGGCTCCGGCCATTTCTGGATGGCCGTGACCTTCTCGGGGTCCGGCGCTACTCCTTCGGAGCTGACAATATGCCCCAAGTACTGTACCTTTCGTTTGAGCAGATGGCACTTTGAGGGCTTCAGTTTCATCCCATACTTGGACAGTGACTCGAATACCTCTGCCAGGTGCTTCAGATGATCCTCATACGTCTTGTAGTACACAATTACGTCGTCCAGGTACAGCAACACGGTTTCAAAGTTGAGATGTCCCAGGCAGCTCTCCATCACTCTCTGGAATGTTCCCGGGGCACTGCTGAGTCCAAACGGCATTCTGTCAAACTCACAGAGTCCCATTGGGTGGTGAAAGCTGTCTTCTCCCGATCTTCCTCAGCCACAGCTACTTGCCAGTACCCACTAGTGAGGTCGATGGTGGAAAAGTAGTTAGCAGTTTTCAAAGCAGCTAAGGATTCCTCGATGCGTGGTAATGGGTATGCATCTTTATGTGTTATGCGATTTACTTGTCTGTAATCTACACAAATTCTCATGCTTCCATCCTTTTTCTTAACTAGGACTAGAGGTGCTGCCCAGGGACTACAACTATCCCTTATCACCCCGGCTTCCTTCATGTCACGCAACATTTCCTTAGCTTTCTGATAGTGTGCTGGAAGTATAGGCCTGTACCGCTCTTTGATGGGAGGATGACTGCCTGTAGGGATATGATGCTGTACTCCCTTAATTGTCCCAAAGTCAAGTGGGTGTTTGCTAAATACCTGTGCGTACTCCTGTACCACCCGTAGTACTCCCTGTTTCTGGTGGGCGGAAGTGGTGTCTGTCCCGACATGGAGCTGCTGACACCAATCCGCCACCTGGGTTGCCGGGTCATTATCCTCCGCTGGTTGGCGGGAGGCTAAGGACTCGGTTGTGAGAATAGAATTAAATAATGTCAGCTTACCCCAATGTTCACGTTGCACAACGTCAGAGACAGCAATGTCGCTCCATGAACATAAAATGCTGATAGATTTGCAACTACTTAACATAGAATCTAATGCTAATCTGGTTTCGAATAACACTAAATTTAATACTAATAATCCCAGGTTCTATCCTTTACAAGCCAGACCTTTAGTATTGGATCAATTCCAAGATCTAATAGAAAAAGAGCTGATTTTTCTAAAAAAAGATTCAGAAAAAAAGTATAAAAATAATCTTACCATACGAGAAAAAAACAGCCTTGGAACAATTAAAAAATAACAAAGATCTAATCATCAGGAAATCAGATAAAGGAGGATCAATAGTATTGATGAATGCAGGACTCTATAAAGAGTTAATCCTGCATAACTTGAATGACAGCAATATCTATGCGAAATTATCCAGTAACCCCACTGTTAAATTTAATCAAGAAATTTTTAGGATTATACAGGAGGGTTTTGTGATGAATATTTATGATAAAAAAAACAGCAGATTTTCTGTATAACGAGTACCCGGTTACACCGCTATATCATGCGTTCCCCAAAATTCATAAAGAAATATTTCCACCACCACTTAGACCTATAGTCTTCGGAATTGACTCTTTAGGAGAAAATTTGGGAGCCTGGGTGGATTTCCACCTGCAACCGCTAGTACAAAGTTTACCTAGTTTTATTAGAGACACAAAATATGTCGCATCAGTCTTGGATGGTTTTTTGTGGGAAGATAATTTTCAATGGTTCTCCTGCGACGTGATTAGTTTGTATCCCTCGATACCGCACTCAGTTGCCTTAAGATGTCTCAAATACTATCTTGACAAATTTAGTCCTTACAGTACAGCGATTAAAGATTTTTGTATCTGGCAATAGAATTTTTACTAAATCATAACTATTTTTCATTCGACAATGAATATTTTCTACAAATAAGTGGAGGCAGTATGGGAGCCAAATTCTCCCCTTCTCTGGCTAATATAGTCATGTTTTGCTGGGAGGAACTATTCATATATAATCACAATAACCCATATTCTCAACATATAAAATGGTATGGTCGCTATATCGACGATTTACTGTTTATTTGGGGGGGCAGCAAAGAGGAAATGTTAGATTGCTTTATTTATTTTAATAACAATGATTTCAATCTGAGATTTACCTACCAATTTGATAAATCCATGATTAATTTCCTCGATCTGACTTTATTGGGGGATACTAATAAAAAGACTATAATAGTCTCACCGTATTCAAAACCAACAGCGTGTAATTCTGTTCTAGCAGCAGACTCTTGCCACCCTAGACATGTCATTAATAATCTACCGTATGGAGAATTAATAAGATTAAAACGTAACTGTACAGAAGAAGTTACCTATGCTAAAGAAGTGACAAAAACTCAGAAAAAATTCCTCAATCGTGGTTATTCGCATATGATTTTGAATAAAGCGATTAATAAAGCCACACATCTGGACAGAAAAGATCTTTTGTCACAGAAGGTTAAAGATAAAGTAATGCGTAAGAATCACATAGCCTTTACCACACAATTTAGCAAAGAATATTCGCAAATTACTGCTATCATTAAAAAATATCTCCCGGTATTAAACTCTGACCCCCTTCTCAAAGAAATTATGTCCAATAATGATATTCTTTTTTCAGCTAAAAAAGCACCTACTCTTCATAATATCTTATCACCTAGTTTTTTTTCAAGTAATGACATGACATCTCACACAGGCAATTGGTTAAGTACAAAAGGCTTCTATAAATGCGGTGCAAATAAATGTAAAGCCTGTATATATGCGAACAAGACAAAGAACTTTACTTCAGCGCTTGGAGATAAAGTATACCAAATCAATCACTACATAAATTGTAATACTACGTTCGTTGTCTATTTAATCGCCTGTTCTAAATGTGATTTACTATATGTAGGATGCACTTCATGTCCTCTGAAAGTACGCATCAGACGGCATTTGTCAGATGCAGTTAACCCCCTAGCTCACTCATCCTCGGCCGTGTCAAAACATTTTTTGCGGGAACATAAAGGTGATGTTAGCTCATTTAGATTTAATGGCATAGAAAAAGTGTCACAACCGCACCGAGGAGGAGATCATAAACGCAAACTGCTCAACAGAGAGTCTTTTTGGATCTTTACTCTAGGCACAAGATCTCCAGCAGGTTTAAATGCCAGATGCGATCTAATTAAACAATACTAAATCTGAACCAATAAGTTCATTATATGGTGAGTTTCTAGCTAAACAGTTAACATTTTTAATTTGTGTATATTTTTATAGTCACGTATTACTTTTGGTGATGTCTTAATTTGGTTATTCACTGCAGCTATTTCTTGTAGTTATATTTAATTGTTTTCACATGGTGGCGACACCAGGAGTTCTTCCCCAGGTGTAGTGCGTTACTATTATAAATAACGCTTAGCCTCAGTCAGAGTTAGATCTTGAGAAAGACTTAACGTCGAAACGCGTTGATCGCTCTGCTACATTTTTGTGGACCTGTACTGCTTAAATATTGCTGTTTATTTTTAATCACATTTATTAAAGAATTGAACTTTTTAACTACTTCTGCTCCACGCTGGATTTTTTCCTTTTTTCTCTGAGAATAGAATTGTTATCTATGGTATGTAATTTAGCAACAGTGGCATAACGTGGTAAATTTACTTAATCTTCTCCCAAGTTGAGAAGACGTACTGGTACTCTCCCATTTATTACTTCCACTACCCCTCTAGCAGTCAAGAGTGTAGGTCTGTGCTCTGAACGATGGGGCTCTACTACTGCTTGGTAGTTCTGTCCTCTCAGACCTATTGCTGCTCTACACCATATTAGCATTTCACTCATTGGGGGTATCACAATGGGGTTCGGGTCCGTTACCCGTACATTACCAATTTCACCATCTGTAAGCTTCTCTTGCTGCTGGCACATCAGGGCCCGGATCTCCCTCTGGATCACTCCCTTTTGCTTTGGCTTGGCAACTTCAGCGAGCTGTTGGAGCAAAAACACAACTTCTCCCAGACAGTTACTAATTATGTTAGTACCTAAAACCACATTTAAGCCATTTTCCTCATTTACAGTCTTTACTACTAAGAGTCCCTGATCCTTCAGCTCCACTCTGCCCACCTTTACGTCCACGTTTTTGGCTCCGAGTATTTCAACAGGGAGACCATTAGAGGCGTACAACGCAAAGTCAGGGCTCGGGGGCTGGAGACTGTCCATGGACCAAAACTTATTATAAAGGACATCAGGTATGATGGTCACCTGAGATCCAGTGTCTAGCAGTGCAGGGATTGCGATCCCGTCCAGAATGATGGACAGGTAGGGTCTTCCTCCCACAAACCTGCGGTTCCAGTCTGAGGGGCCTGATGAGTCTATTCCTGGGTGTTGGCCCTCGGACCCTGGATCTGCTCGTTTAAAGGACACTGCTGAGCCAGATGACCTTTTCTGTTGCAACGGTAGCAGATGATCTCTCGGCGAGGATGGTGCTGATCAGGGGTCGCTCCTGGGGGTGGCGTTGTCCTCCTCCGGTGAGGCGACGTCCTCCATTTCCTCCGGTTCATCCAAGGGACATCCTCTGGGCAGTCGGCTAGCAGGATCTTTCCTCCTTCCTCCTTCCGCAGTTGCAGGGCACTCATTACAGTGGCCAGGTTTTTAGTCAGCTGGCGCACTTCTGAGCGCAGACAGTCCAACTCAGTAGGGGGCGCCACCTGCGTTTTGGCTTCTGCCACCAGCGGGGAAAAGGTGGATACTGCCGGCTTTAGAGTGGCTTCACCCGGGTGATACTGAGTTGCCACCTCAGGCTTTTCCAGGGGTCGCAGTCCTTTTATAGCAATATCCTTTAGGGCATCAAAGGTAGCATCAGGATGATCCAAGGACCACCAGTTCACAGTCCTGCCTTTTGCTTGGGACCTCAGTCCCCGTACAAATTGTTCCTTCAACATTTTGCTTTCATCAATGGCACTTATAGGGTTAACCTGTTTGAGAGCTCGCAGGGCCCCCTGTAGTCGGCAGGTGTAGTCCCTAATACTGTCACCTGGTCTCTGAGAGCATTGGTAAAATGCCATCCGGATATCTGTTTCTGTGCGGTCCTCAAAGATAGTCTGTAGCTTTAAGAGAATTGCAGGCACCGACTCCTGGTCTGCAGTGGTCCAAGTCTCTACTTCTCTCTCAGCAGCACCAGCTAACTGCCCTATTACCACTGCAGCTCTTTGCTTCTCTGTCATTGAGTACATGTCCAGTATACTGCATATTTTCCGTTTGAACCCTGACAGGGTGTCTGGCTCGCCGCTGTACTGAGGGAGCCACTTCGCTCCAGGCATGTATGGGGGCGTTAGCGGTATGAGTGGGACCACAGGACCAGGTGAGGGGCCCACATTTCCATCCTGCGCTACAACGCCAAGCGGTAAGTCATTGGGGCCACCGGCCGGGGCCGCGCTGTCTGCCGGCTGCTGTGACATGTTTGTGCCCCCCTCTTTAATCGGAGCCTACCTTCTCCAAAGGCTGCAGCTCTACAGACACAGCGGTGGAGACGGGACCTGAGTCGCTGGCGCTTTGATGTCAGAGCGTTCACTGGAGCTCTCCACAGGATCTGCCGCCGCGTCAGCGTTGGGGGCGTGTTCAGGACACAGCACGCTTTTTCAGGTACGCCCACCAATGCACGCCCACCTTCTTCAACAGCGCCTCAGGGCGCGAATATGGCGGCAAAATGGCGGTAAATGGCGCCAAAAATGACGAAACAGCAAACAGTCTTTTCTGCACAAAACAGTTCAATATAGGCAACACAGGACTCACAATTTGCAAGCTTCGTATCCTGTTCGTGACGCCAAAGATGACGCGCACCACATTGGTGGTACCAGGGCTATGGGGTACTCGGCACTGAGCCCATGGAAGTCTATGGGAGTTGTCACTGGCAGCAGAGCTCGGTCCGTGGCCCTGGCGGTCATGCAATGGGGGAATATTTACA
This sequence comes from Oophaga sylvatica, assembly GCA_033576555.1. Classification (NCBI taxonomy): domain Eukaryota; kingdom Metazoa; phylum Chordata; class Amphibia; order Anura; family Dendrobatidae; genus Oophaga; species Oophaga sylvatica. Next base: position 40,428 of record JARQOD010002808.1, on the reverse strand, counting down.
GGGGATTGTAGTTATAGTTCGTGACGCCACCTGTGGTTTCTGATCTGATTGACCAGCGCTGCAGGGTAGATCTCTGAGGGGATGTTATGGCAGCTAGGTGTTAAGTCCCCCACAGGTGGGACTGGTCCCTCAAAGTCTATGGTGGTGATGCAGGGTGCAGATAAGAATTCAGTCACACACAATGCAGTCTCTTTCCATACCTTTACTTGTAGATGTTGCAGGTATGTCCCGGGAAGCTGGTTAGGTTGGAGAATGCACATTTAGGAAAACTGTTGAGCAGGTTAGAGGCCTCCTTTATCCTTTTAATGTGTGTGAGTACAACTTGCATAAAGTCAAGTGCAACTCTTTTAATAGCAACTACGCCCGGCCAACATTGTGGTGGAGTCTTCTGTTGAATAGAACTAGTCTTTGGTGCAGGGCCCTGCTAGACTGTTGTTCTTCCTGACCCCGGTTACGTATCAGCGCTTAGGGCTACCTTCTGCGACTTGTAGTCCAGAAAGGCCTCCGGTTTTCTTATTACTAGGCGTGAAGCACTAGCAACGCTTCGGACCCCGGTGTCCGGTTAACTGAGTGAGGGTGATTTGTCCCTTTAGTCACTCTTGCTTCTCCACTCGCCCTTCGCCCTGCTCTCGCCCTTAACATAAGCACGTGTAGCAATGGTATAAAGGTCAGCTTTCCTTCAGTGCTCACTGACCTGTTCTCAGTTGACTCGTTGGTATAACTGCTGTAATTCCTTTCCTTCACAGAACTCTGTCCAGAGCAGCTCACAGGACGCTTCGTTAGACTGTATTTACGCTGTAGCTCTGAGAGTCACTTTCCACTTTCTTAGGAACACAGGCAGCTTGTTCTGAGTAGCAGGTTAAGGGGTAGCTCTGACTAGGCTAAGATGATTCACTTCACCCGTACTAGCCTCCACTTTCTTATCAGATGAGCTACACAAGCTCTGTGTGGGTTCAGTCTTCTCTCCTCTCCCTCCAAGACTAATCTGATCTTCTCTGTCCAAAGACAGGAACTAGAATGAATCACTATTGCTACGTCACACTACTAAATAGTCTGATATGCCTCTAGTGGCAATGCTGAGAAGTGTGCGTGAATGAATATCAAGCTTTACAGTTACCTTCCTGTGCATTTTCCAGGAGACAGGTGTGCCTTGCGAAGCTGGGCCACACAATATAGCGGGAAAAACGCTAGAATTCCGCGAAATTAATAAACATGTTGCTTCTTTTTCCGCGATGCGTTTTTTTCGCGGAAAAAAACGCACCATGTGCACAAAAATTGCGGAATTCATTCTAAATGATAGGATGCTTAATTCATGCATTTTTGACGCGTTTTTTCCCGCGAAAAAACGCAAAAAACGCAAATAATCCTGAACGTGTGCACTTAGCCTAAGCGTCAGTTTCTTTTCTGCGTTTTTGCAGCGTGCTATGGGCGAAAACACAGAAATGCAGTGTATGAACATAGCCTTAGGTATGTGCTCATCATCTGGAGGCTCTGCGTCTTGGAAGCAGTGTCTCCGGACCTGTGGGAACCCGTGGGTGAAGGCAGGGAGACCGCAGCTACCCTGTACTCACGATCTGCGGTGGCTGCAGGGCGGCTTCTCCCCTGTGTTCACCCGATGGAGATCTCTTCTGACTCTGCAGCATGAAATGGACATGCTGCTGAGATGCGGAAGTCCCAAAACCCGCACTGCAGCTAAAATAACGCTGCAGAGGGGAGAAGCATAGTGAGGATGAGATTTCTAGAAATCCCATCCATTATGCTGCTACTGTACTATGCAGCGTTTTGGACGCAGCGGTTTGAGATTGCGTCCAAAATGCTGCATTCACTGATCGTAAGTATGCACCCTTAGAATGGGAGTAATGGTGATTGATCTCTTGGCCAAGACAAGTGTGCACCAAAGCCCCCTCATTTGTATTTTAAGTCATTTGTAATTTAAGTCATTTTTTTTGGCTCTGCACCACTATAATGGACTGTGCTGCTATGATCTGTATAGGAGCCAAGTCCCCTTTATTAGGGTGAGTTTCCACGATCAGTAAACGCTGCGTGTTTGGCGCTGTGCGCTGGCGCAGCGCCAAACACGCAGCGTCCAGATGTTACAGCATAGTGGAGGGGATTTCAAGAAATCCCGTCTCCACTATGCGTAACAACACGCAGGTGGCAAACCTGCGTAAACGGACATGCGGCGCGTCTTTTCAGACCGCAGCATGTCCTCGCGTGTTGCGGCGACGGTGCGTCGCCGCAACAGAATTTAACACAGGGCTATGTAGCCCTGCGTTCTTTCCGGAGGTGTTCCGGAGGTGTCCTGAACACCTCCGGAAAGAGCGCGCGTCAGAAAGGGGGCGGGGCTTAGACGGAGCGGAATTTCCGCTCCGTCCAAAGCGCTGTGGTTCCGGACCATGGAACCACAGCCTAACTTGTTTAACATGAATTTTGTGGGTGATCGACTCCCTATAAATATATAAACCACATCATCACCACCAAAATAAAATTAAATATGTAACACTTAAAGTTTGTCCCATTTGGAACATTTATGGCAAAATCAAAGAATATGTCATATAGCGTATGTCCTATACTTGTAAGTGCAGGTCCCACTGATGAAAGGAAAAAATAAAATACAGATCCAGCTAGAGGCGTAACTACAACAGGTGCAGGGGTTGCAATCACACTCAGGGTCTGGAACCTAGGGGGCCCCAAAAGTACTTTTAGCCAATATGAAAAGACCAATGTTATTAAAGATTTGCAATAGTTGGGGCCCCGCTGGAATTTTTTCATTGTGGCCCATGAGCGTCAAGTTACACCACTATATCTTGTGATAGCTCCCAGAAGAAAAAAAGCGGCTGCTCATCTGCGGCTTGCTCCATTTATATCTGGGCAGTGCCGACTAGTGTCTTCTTCTCATTCTGAATTGGCAGGAGAAAAAAAAATTGCAGCATGCTGAGTAGCAGGGTATATTGGACGGCATGCAAACAGTCAAGTCAGTGAGTGCGGGCAGAACATTGGATTGCACTCGGATGACATCTGAATGCAGTCCGATTTCCGCAAAGTGATAACATGGAGTAGATAGAGAATTTTTTCCTTCATCTTCTCCTCGGTGTGCTCCGATTCTCTCGTGAGATTATTGGGTCATGTTATGCCGACACTGTGATCACAGGCATTAACTTAATCAATCCCATTATCCAACAGAGGAACTGCACAAAAGAGTCCACCACAGTCATTAGGTCATTTTGCTATGTCAGCAATATATATTGTTCTCAACAGACAAATCTCTGATATCAGCCTGTGTGTCCTATCTGTAATAGTTTAGGCCTCTTTCACACATCCGATGCGCCGCTTGCGTTTTTTTTTGGCATTGACTTGCATTAGCGCCACGCAGACAAAACGCAGCATGTAACGTTTTTTGTTTTTGCCGGATGATTTCTGTTGTCTCCGGGCATCAAAAACCATCCGGCAAAAAAACGCAGGCGGCGCAGGCGGCGCATGCGGCGCATCCGGTTTTGTGATGCGGCGCTGCGGCAAAATTCCGGGGGCGCCGTCAGGCGCACACCGGATGTGTGAAGGAGGCCTTAGTCAAACAAAAAAGACTTTGGCCGCCCACATAGAACCAACATGATTCTCAGTCAGAGAGGAACCTAAACCCAGACTCATCACTACATCTACATATAGGCTGGGGTCACACTTGCTAGAAACTCACACGAGTCTCGCACCTCAATACCTGGCACTGCCACCGGCACTCGGGACCGGAGCGTTCAGCTGCATAGGAATACATACAAGCTGCACACTCCGGTCCCGAGTGCCGGCCGCAGTGCCGGGTGTTGAGGTGCGAGACTCGTGCGAGTTTCTCGCAAGTGTGACCCCAGCCATAGTGAAATAACTGTGGTTTCCACTGCCCGGACTATTAGGTCCATTGCTAGAATGACCAGAACAATAAATATGTGACTGGAGAGCTCTGGAATCATGCACGAGCCTGTTACACAGAGCGGACATTATAGCCGAGGTGTGATAATGTGAGGCTCAGCGGGGCGATAACTGCAGAACATACAGGCGTTGGGTGCTGGGTACCAGAGATATGGCCGGTCTGCACTGATAGCATCACATACACCAGCACCGCACTGCCTGCACCCCAGCACATTACTGGATAGGACCCCAGATACTCAGGGGAGCTCACAGGTTACACTGCCTGCACCCCAGCACATTACTGGATAGGACCCCAGATACTCAGGGGAGCTCACAGGTTACACTGCCTGCACCCCAGCAGATTACTGGATAGGACCCCAGATACCCAGGGGAGCTCACAGGTTACACTGCCTGCACCCCAGCAGATTACTGGATAGGACCCCAGATACCCAGGGAGCTCACAGGTTACACTGCCTGCACCCCAGCAGATTACTGGATAGGACCCCAGATACTCAGGGGAGCTCACAGGTTACACTGCCTGCACCCCAGCAAATTACTGGATAGGACCCCAGATACCCAGGGGAGCTCACACAGGTTACACTGCCTGCACCCCAGCACATTACTGGATAGGACCCAGATACTCAGGGTGTTATGTTTAAGTAGCTGAGGAGAAAAAGCAAAAAATGGCAATACACCAGAGAGGCTGGAACCTATTGGATTGCAGTAACCTGAACTAACCACACAACTAGAGGTAGCCATGGAGCGTTCCTACGTTGATCCTAGACGCCTCGTCACAGCCTGAGAGATAACTATACCTAAAGGCAGAAAGATGAAAGCTATCTGTCCCAGAGCAGATCCCCAAAGAAAATAGGAAGCCCCCAAACATGTAATGGCGGTTAGACAAGAAGAGAGCACGGACACAGACAGAAAATAGAATGAGCAAACACTGGGGCCCAATCTGTCTAGAAAGAAAAGTACTGGAAAGAATTCTGACTGCAATCCAACAAAAAAACCCTAAAAAATACCAACTCTTCTGATTGCAAAAACACCTGAGATCACACGATCTCCACCACCTAAATCAGATCTCTGGTGTAACAAAACTAAGCCGCAGCCACTGAAAAAACAGGAAAAAGCAAAAGAACAAATAACAGTGGCTACAGATAAACTGAGAGGAGCACAGGCCCCAGGAGGGGACCCGCCTCCACAAAAGTGCAGAAAACTATGCAAAAAGCAAGCACAAAAAGAAAAGCAGAAAATATCTTATCTGAAAGCAGATGATGCAGGCAGGACTCCAGCAAACTTCCAAATGAACCAGGAACCACAATTGAGACAAGAACAATTGATCACTGGCGATCATCATGGGAGGGAACCTCCCTTATATCAGTCCAGTCCGTGATCCAAGATTGCCATTCCTCGCTGAAAGGTTCAGTACTGTCTGTAACCACCAGAGGGAGCCTCTGCTCAGAAACCATCTCTAGCACATTCATAACACAGGGGAGCTCACAGGTTACACTGCCTGCACCCCAGCACATTACTGGATAGGACCCCAGATACTCAGGGGAGCTCACAGGTTACACTGCCTGCACCCCAGCAGATTACTGGATAGGACCCCAGATACCCAGGGGAGCTCACAGGTTACACTGCCTTCACCCCAGCAGATTACTGGATAGGACCCCAGATACCCAGGGGAGCTCACAGGTTACACTGAATGCACATCAGCAGATTACTGGATAGGAACCCAGATACTCAGGGGAGCTCACAGGTTACACTGACTGCACCCCAGCACATTACTGGATAGGACCCCAGATACTACAAGAAGCTTACAGGTTACACTGTGCTGGATACATGCAAGGGATTTTTATTGTGGGGGATTTGTTATGTGGGATCCTGCCAAGCAGAGAACTGTGGGTTCAGGCCTGATCATACTCCAGAATCACAGGCAGCATATCCATATACACCAAACACATACCGTACACTACATACTACAGACACAAGAAACCTATGCATTCATTCACACACAGGAAAGCACACACTATACACACTATTACATACGCTATACATTACATATACTCATTGCTTGCCCCATCCCAGGACACCAGGGGCAGAGGTCAGTGCTCCATATGGGCCCCAGAACAGGAGGAAACAGGGAGCTGCGGCCTCCTCTATGAGTCTGCAGATAGGATCTCCCCCTCCTCCTCCTCTCCGTCCGACTGCCTCCTGGAGGGCAGCTGCAGAGGAAGGAGTTATGGAGGGGACAGTGTACAGAGGCACCAGCATGACCTGTCAGCAGATATTCTTAGAAATGGTGAGAGCTGGGGGTCCTTCCAGCAGTGGAGGGAGCCGCCCTACATCTGGAGCCAGGAGGGGGCAGCATCAATTTGTGACACTGCCACCTACTGGCAACTGTAATTGTCACACACTGAGATTTCTGGCTCCCTGTTCCTCCTGCTTTGTCCCTCACTGCAGATGTCCTGATCAGCCTGAGGGTGGGGGGGGAGAGAAGACGGAGGAGGATCCAGTGCTGGAGGCGGCACCAAGCTCTGCACAGGAGCAATGCTCAGGACTTTGTCCATCAGGTCTCCTGCACTGAGCGCTCCCACTGCCGCCCAGCAGGTGGCGCCGCCTGAGGCAACAAGCTCAAGTTGCCTCATTATAGGTGCGCCCCTGTTGATGCCACTTTCCTGGTGTCTGTCTCTCATTTGATGTGTTTTGGCAGCTTTTAGGCCTGTTTGAAGGTGTTGTGCATGAGTTTGTTTTTGCCTCTGATTGACTTGAATGATGTTCGACTATATTCGGCAAATATTCCACAAATAAATCAGTGAATATTGCAAATTCGTCAATCGTAATCCAAACTGAAAATTGAAATATTTACTCATCGCTAGTAATGTTACCCCCAAAAGGTGCCAGTGTCGGAGGTGAGTTCCCTGGAGATGTTACTCTAGAGGTGTCAGAGTCGGCGGTGAGCTTTCTAGTAATGTTACTCCAGATGTTCCAGTTCCAGTGGAGAGCTTACTGAAAATGTTACCCCAGAGGTGCCAGTGTTGGCGATGAGCTTTCTGATAATGCTATCCAGAGGTACCAGTGTCTCCGGTGAGCTTTCTGGCAATGATACCCCAGAAGTGCCAATGTTGGCAGTGAGCTCCCTGGTGATGTTACCTCAGAGGTGCCAGTGTCGGCGGTGACCTTTCTTGAAATGTTATTACAGTAGTGCGGTGAGCTCCCTGGTAATTTTATCCAGTTATTCCAGAGGTTCCAGTGCCAAAGTTCAGCTCCCTGATAATGTTACCTCAGAGGTGCCAGTGTTGGCAGTGAACTCCCTGGTTATGTTACCCCAGAGATACCAGTGTCGAAGATAAGCTTGATGGTAATGTAATCCAAGGAGTACCAATGTCGATGGAAACCTTTCTGGTAATGTTACTCCAGATATGACAGTGTCGGCTGTGAGCTTTCTGGTAATATTACCCGCAGAGGTGCCAGTGTCGGCGGTGAGCTCCTTGGTAATATTACCCTCAGAGGTGCCAGTGTCGGCAGTGAGCTCCCTGGAAATATTACCCTAGGGGTACCAGTGTCGTTGGTGAGTTCCCTGGTTACGTTACCCCAGAAATACCAGTGTCGGTGGTGAGCTTCCTGTTAGTCTTGTTGGCATATGCAACAGATTAGGACTTATTATAAGTAAAAGGAGGACTTTATGCTGACCTGACAATAGATGGCGATGTTGTGTAACATTTCCTTCTGTTTAATGTATTGTATAAGAAATAGTCTCACTTGTAGTTTCACTTTCGTTTTGTTCCTGTTTCCTGATGCAATGCTGAAATGACTGTGCATTTTCCTTTTACCTCATGTTGTAAGAAGTAAAAGCTTGTTATCCCATGAAGCCTGCTCTGTGAAGTTTTCTACTGAAAAGTTGTGGATTCAGAAGCTGTGCAACAGGTTATGGGCCCAGATACAGCGTGCCCAGATACAGCGCACCAGAGAATCCAGACACCACAGATCCCAAGCACCAAGAATACCAGATACCCAGGACACTGGAACTCTCAGCAAGACCTTGGTGAATGCAAAAGAATTCTCCAGTACAACTCTCTAAACAAGTAAGTCTATATAAAGATGATGAATAACAGAGAACTAAAACTCACAGTAGCTATACTGAATGTAGAGAACTACCAGCTATGGAAGTTCAAAGTAGAGATGTTATTGTCTAAAGATGATTTATGGGAAGTAATCACTACAGATAGACCTGATCAAGATAATCAGACATGGGATAAAAAAAATAGACAAGCGAGAGCCACCATTAGCTTATTAGTGGATGATGCTCAATTAAGAAATATAAAAATTTTATAAGAAATGAAGAAACAGTGAAAGGAATGTGGGAAGCATTAAGAAAGCTATATGAGAGACCCAGCTTAAATCACAAGTTATTTTTATTAAGAAAGCTTTACAGTAGGAGACTAAGTGCAGACAGTGATATGCAGAAGCATATATTCTCTATTATGGAAGTGATATTGTCAAGGTAAAATATAATTTTCTACCATACTTTTATATTTATAGTGTGTATATGTATTTTGTAAACACGAAGTTTCCCTTAAATGATATTATTCAGATTGAAACTTATTTTAGGACAATGTTAGTATCTGCTGGTGTCTGTCTCCACCTTGTGTCCTATCACTGTATTACACTAACTATCTAATAACTTGAACTGGATCCACTGAAATGCCCCCCCCACCTTTGGGGAATTGAGGAACCACATGATACACGAGAACAATAGAATCTTTCTTCAAGAAACGAAACTGAGGATGACAACACGATCAAGGAGGACTTAGAAGAAGATCTAAGGACCAATTAGGATGATCAGATGCTGAATATATACATATATGGACATGATTCAGCATATCTCTTTCTCCTCAATCCCGTCTTTACTCCACCCCAATATTCTGTGTATGTAATCTTATGTACGTGAATAAAAAGTTCAGTGCTTACTGGAGATGGCCGCCTAATAGCACCATTTTCTTTAGGGCACGTTCTGAAGTCTGAACCAGCGTATTGCCTGATTCATTCTCGGTCGACCCGTGCTCTTAGTCTAATTTGGAGTGACTGGAGGATGAGTGTTTGTCGTTACGACCCCGACAATTGGCGCCTAACACGTGGGGCCGTGGATTGCCGCCCGTCCGGACCCGTCCCGAGGACTTTGCGGTGGTGCCCACGGTGACTGAGTGCGAGGACTGCAGCCTCCGTTGAACACGGTAAGTTGGGATCATATACTTTATATGCGTCCCACTTGCCTGTGTGTCAGTCACTGTTTGGTCCTGTCGTATTGTCCATTTGGGTCTGGAGGGGTGACTGGTTGAGTGGTGAGACCAAGGGCAATCCCACGCCACGAACCAGCAAGTCTGACCGAGTGACGTTGCATGCCTGCACGTTCTCGTGAAAATTACCACGTTCCTCCTCCTCCAGTCACTGTACTTTTATGCCGATAGTTGTCTCCCGTGATTATTTGGTAGTGTCTAAATTTCTAGCATTTTATAGAGAATTGTGGGAGGGGTGCGCATACCTAAATTTTGCTAGGAGACAAATGGAGGGGGTTCTCTTTGTCTTGGACAAATGGAGGGGGTACTCTTTGTCCAACCCGGGAAGTCTCATTAGGAGAAGCCCAGGTGTCAGCATATGGAGAGGGACTCTGTGCTGTGTAGAGTGTCACGGTGTACTGCGCTGTAACGTCACCATCCACAGTTAGGGAAGGGACAAATAGAGGAGGACTCTTTGTCTTGTCAGTGTATTGAGGGGGACTCTGCAGTGACGGGTGGTGACCTGCGAGTGACGCCGGTGGTCTGAGTCGCGACAGATCATTACACTCTGTTAATATTATGATGCGCATGTTTAAATCAAACAAAACCCACAAGTTAGAGGGTGGTGCTTTGGGAGTGGTTGAATTGATGGAATCACGTGGAGGCAAGAAGGCTGTTAAGAATGAGCTTGCCGAGTACAGGCAGGCTTCAGCCTTCAGTGTGGAAAGACTTTGTCGCACAGAATGAGGGAAAGTTGAGAGATCAGGGGCTCTTGTATCAAGCCCAAGCACATTTAAGAGTAGTAAATGATTTGAAAGTTGAGGGTTGGAAAGAGGTAGATGGAATAAGGAGGTTCGGAAAGTGCTGAGCCTTTGTTCGGATATGTAAAATGCTCTGCATATGATCTTGTTGATGTAACTAAAATGGCCGCTCCAAGCCCTCGGCCACCGCCCTATAATGGTGCCGATCTCAGAACAAAGGGAGGTTGGACTTGTCATGTGTGTGGTGAACAGAATCCGCCCTGGGCGGAGACCTGCCGTGTTTGTGGGGCGGGTCGCTCCTGGTGTAATGCCCAGCCCATCGCCCCTCCCACACCCAGCGGCCATTTTGGTAAACCCAGTGGCCATCTTAATACACCCGGAAATGGCCAACACCCCATCTCCTCCGGCGGCCATTTTGGGACACCCAAGCACACCCAGTCAGGCCTATATCCCTTGCTGATACCAACCAGGGCCTACTACCAGCCCCCGCCCGCACCTGTGCAGGCCACAGCTCCCAATATGGCACCAGATGCAACACCATTGTTCCCTTTCACACACCCCAACCCGGCCATTGCTGCAATGCATGAATCTTCAGTTTTTCAAACAATGATCAGAAGCCGCCGCCATGATATTATGGGATCTAATGAAGGGGAGGAGGATCAGGAGATAGAAGAGGGGTGGGCCCCTCAACAGCCACCACTATCCCCAGCAGCACCAGTATCTTTTCTTCCCTCCTCCATTCCCCCACCATCATTGTCAACCCCTGGTCCTAGGGCCTATTCCACCCCTACTCCAGAGATGGGGCACCTTCCTCTCCTTCACAAATCCTCAGAGAGGACAGTCGTTCTGTAAGATTCACGGAAACCCCGGTCAGGCCCCCAGCTCCCGGTGTACTTGAAAACTAGTATCCCTGCCATTCACAGCATTACACAGACCACAATGGAAATCCAGTGACATTGTCCATAGGGTACGGTGATATCCTGACACATCGGGTTGGTGCTATAGTTAGTCCTGCCAACTCCAACTGCTCCAAGAAAGGGGGTCTGGCTCTATTAATAGCCCAAGCTGGTGGTCCCATCGTCACTGCAGAATGTATGGCTCATATACACACTCATGACCCTTTGCCACCTGGACAGACTCTGACAACCCATGCAGGGGACCTTCCCGCTGATATCATCATCCATGCAGTAGGTCCAGTCCATAATCCTTTAAACTCAAATGAGTCACGGGCCACCCTTCGGGCCACCATACATTCAATACTCCATCATGCTGGTATGTTAAAAACAGAAGACATTAGGCACCAGGAATTATTTGAAACCAATGATAAAATAGCAAATTTGTGATTGCTTTGTCTAAAGAGTTAACTAACACCCACTCTATAGTGTCTGCTTCTCTCCCAGAATTTACAGGTGACACGGTGCATGATTTCTCGCCTGATGACCTTATATATATAAAAATTTATGGGAAGAGACTGTCTCCAGCCCAGATTTGAGGGTCCCTACTCTGTGATCCTGTCCACCCCTACTGCCCGAAGCTCGAGGGCAAGAGCACCTGGATTCACGCCTCCCATTGCAAGAAGGACAAGATTAATCAGCAGTCATGAAGTTTCTGATATACATATCCTTTTGAGCTATATCCTGATCTCCAGTAGTGCCAGTATGCCCACCTTCTGGGTTAATACTACAACCCCTGTGGTTATCTTTAAGTTCGATTTCTATCAAATATTCAACTGTGATAGGAATGATTTCAAGGGATCAACACACTAAATTTAGGGAAAAAGGGATATTTTATCTCTATGTCACCCGCCCAGGGAATGAAAACTGTTATGATTGGTTAGATGTGGGATAGAAAACAGAAAAAGGGAAAATTGGCAGATGAAGCTAGATACAATAGATTGATAAATGAGATATACAAGTGTTATATTTGTAGGAACTGATCTAAGAATGCAGAAGTCAGTGACAGCAAGCAGAGATAAGTGCTGGCAGCAGCGAGATGGTATTTTGCTGTACACCAAGGTCATTCTACAGATAAGCAACCTGCAGGCTGAGGGAGAGAGGACACACAAACTACGCAGTGGTTTGACCCCTCCCGTCGGGTATTCGTGAGGATGCACAGGAAAGAGTGCAACAGTTTTATGTTTTTGGAATAGACACAGTACGTAAGAATCGAAGGTCAGAGTATGTGAGAAGCAAATAGACAGGCAGAGAAAGGAAGTTACACTACAGGACAGAGTTCAGGAAAGAGCCAAAAGATTATTTCTGGACTCTAAGAAAAACTTGGGTGGAAATGGGTTTTGTCAAAGAAAACAAGACTAATGAGAGGGTTCTGGCAAGTTTAATATGAATGGCATAAAAAAAAAAAAAAGAAGTGACAAGGAAAAACTGAAAGTAAGTAGACCGGATTGGAGATCAGTAAAAGCAGAGAATCTAGCCAGAAAAGCACAGGGGCACAACATGGTTTAGCGCAGGCAAAAAGAGGAGCAAGGATACATGCTGTAGGTACTTGTCCTGCAAACAACAGGGAGAGGAGACGTGTGCCAGGAGATGGGCAGAAATTGTGCTACGGGTGCAAGAAACCAGGACATTTCAGGAGGGATTGCAGAACTAACCCATATCCAGCCTGTCCAACTAATCCATATGCAAATGACTCGCCTGCAAGAGGCCCCCAAGACCAATTAGAGGCCCTCCCATAGGATAATGGTAGCTTGCACATGAACCCCTTGTCTCCTTACCCCCACTCCTAATTGCACAGTACAGGTGAACCTACCAGGGGGACATGAGGTTGAGTTCCAAGTGGACACGGGGGCAGACAATTCAGTAGTTACAGAAAAGGACTGGCCATTTGGGAAAAGTGATTTCTCCCACCATGTTATAGCGACTCCTTATAACTCTCCATCTATCCTGCTCCCCGTCACTAAAAAGATTCCCCTGCAAATTCAAGGAACCACTGTACACACACAGTTAATGGTATCACCACGGGGTCAATGTAATCTTTTAGGAAGTGATGTGTTGTCACAATTGCAAGCACATATTGAGTATCATCTTGATGGGACTGTCACTATGACACCAGGATTGAAGCAGAGCACTCTTTGTAAAATCATGTCGCTAGACGTTGCTAGTATAGAGGACATAAATGAATTTCCTTCAATGTTGGAAGGTGTGATACTGCATGATTTCTGGGCTTCAGATAAAACAGACGTGGGCAGATTAAGGGTGCAGCCAGTCATGGTCAAATTAAAGCCAGGTGCAATCCTGCCCCAACAGAGACAGTATGTTCTTAGTTTAGCTCAAGAAAGGACTATTGCTCAGCAGATGCAGAAACTGGTAACAAGGGGTGTTTTAGTTAAAACCTAGCCCCCACCTTCGGCATCTCTGCAGCTAAGAGTAAGGTCCCTTATCAATGGCCTTGACAGTACAAATTCCAACCTTCAGCTTCCCCCTTCGGCTACGAGATTTAACTCTCTATGTATTGGCTGGTACAATATATATATACACTTTTGTTCCAGATATCTCAGGATGCTGCTTAGTTTACAGTTATTGATTTTGCCAATGTTATTTTTATAATATGTTGTTTTTGTACCAAGCAGGTTGTAAGCGTTAAAGGATAAACTGCAATTCTGTAAATCTTCAGTTATCTTTTTGGGACATTGCATTACACTGGGGGCGTGACATCTGACCAGCGCTCGCAAAGAAGCTGTACAGAACTTTCCTATGCCTGTTAATGTTGCCGCTCTTAGGATATTTCTTGGACTGATTTTCTACTGCAGGCAGTGGATTCGTGCTGTGTCAATTCTCATGCAGCCTCTCTATGACTATTACCATTGTGCTTTTTAAACTAACTCCTGAAGGTATAGACTGTTTTCATTCCCTCAAAAACAGGATTGTGGCAGCTCCAGCGCTAGGAACTCTCAACTATGAACTACCATTCACCCTGTATCTCCACGAACAGCAGGGACACGCGGCAGGAGTATTGACTCAGTTACATGGTGACAATCAAAGGCCAGTGGCCTGTTTCAGTGAAAGACTAGATGCAGTGGCTAGGGGTACCCCGTCCTGTGTACGGGCGGTACATGCTGTAGGACTATTGCTCCACAAATCATCAGATATCGTTCTTGATTATCCACTGACAGCACTTACACCTCATGATGTATACATCATACTGAACCAGGTGCAGTCGGCACATCTTTCAGCTGCACGTCACCTTCGATTGCAATGTGCACTTTTAATGCCTCCAAATGTTTCTTTGCAGAGATGTACCACACTTAGTCCTGTCACATTGTTACCTCTCTCGGATCTAGGGGGGAGGTCAGGTATTGTACGGTATTGTACAAAGAAGATCCAAGAGAGGAGATTCCTTATGATTATGTTCAGCTTATGGCACAGGAAACAGCAGGCCTACCCACGGTGTTTAAAACTGAAAGACATAATGTTGACTTTAAATCTTTTGTAGAACTCGCTACCAAGATGACTCAGGTACCTTCCACACCCGGTATGCCATCGTCTCCCTGAATGCAGTAATCAAAGCAGAACCAATGCTCCCATATCAGTAGGCCCAGGAGGCTGAATTTAAGGCTCTGACCGAGGCCTGTAAGATAGCTGAAGGTAGAATTGTTAACACCTACACAGATTCTAGATAAGCATTCGGTATAGCTCATGATTTGGGTCCAATTTGGAAGTCTAGAGGATTCCTGATGGCAGCAGGACATCCCATTAAAAATGCTGACGCAGTCCAGCAGTTAATTGATGCATTACAATTACCAAAAGAAGTAGTTGTCAAAAGTTAAAGCACATACCAGATGCACTGATCAGGTGAGTAAAGGAAACGCAATGGCCGATGCAGCAGCAAAAACAGCAGCCAGTAGACCACTCCAAGGGGTAACGATGCACCAGGTAAGCGCTCCCAAAAATCCCTTTGTGTCGGAGGATGCCTTAGCCCAGATGCAGGCTCAGGTGCGCCAGGAGGAAGTAGAAAAGTGGGAAAAAGAAGGTGCATGTCTGAATGCAGCAACTGGGGTATGGGGAAGAGGGATGCGCCGATGCCTTCCAAGAGCGTTGTACCCTGCGGTCGCCAGATGTTAGATGGGCCAACCCACCAGTCCAAAACTGCTGTGATGAGTGTGATGCAGAAGCATTGGGAGGCACCAGGCTTTTCCACCTGTATAGAAGGTTTGATCCAGGGATGCATGGTATGTGCTACACATAATCAGAGAAGGGTAGTCAAGACACCACCCAAACACACCCCTCGGCCCTTCTATCCTTTCCAGAGACTGCAGATTGATTATATTCAGCTGCCAAAATCAGGTTCATGGGAGTACGTGTTGGTGTGTTTTTGATTTATTCTCAGGTTGGCCGGAGGCTTTCCCGATTGCCAAGGCTACGGCTGCGGCAACCGCAAAGAAGCTGCTTGTGGAGGTGGTGTGCAGGTATGGAGTACCAAAGGTGACCGAAAGTGACAGAGGTACACATTTCACAGGTGAAATAATGAATGAAGTCTTGACAGCGCTGGGAATTCAACAAGTTTTCCACACCCCATATTACCACAAAGCGGTGTAAAAGTAAAAGGACTAAATAGGATATTGAAGTTAAAAAAAAAAAAAAATCTAAAAGGCCATGGCTGAAACAGGGAAATCTTGGCCTGAATGTTTACCATTAGCCCTATACTCAGTAAGGTACACTCCAAGTAGAAAAACTGGACTTTCTCCGTATAAAGTACTATTTGGCAAAGTGCCTAGTTTAGGATGTTTCTTTTCCCAAGCATTGGAAATAAGTAACCATGTATTAAGTTCATATGTAAGGGATTTGCATAAAAGACTCAAGAAAGTATATGATAATGTTTTCAGTTCTCTTCCAGATCCGAACCTGGATCCTGGGAGTCTGCAGCCTGCAGCCTGGAGACTGGGTAGTCATTAAAAGACACGTGAGAAAGAGTCTGGATCCGAGAATATAGCTCCACTGATATCCAGAAAAAGAAGGAGTCTGGGTCAGCTGCACACCAGTTATGCTGAGGATCCCAAAGTTTATATGGATTCCATAGGTGTTCCTAGGGGGGTCCCAGACGAATACAAAGCTCAGAATCAGATCCTGGCGGGTTTCCGTTCTCTCATCCCAACTGTGCAGATCAATTACAATGTAGATTGGATAAAATATATATACTACACCAAGCAAAGATTTATCAATATCAATTTTAGTCAAGATGCTTTCCAGGGTATAGTTGAGAAACTGGGCCCAAAACAAAAGACTGACTCTTCAAAATAGACTGGCCATTGACAAGATTCTAGCTGAAAAAGATGAAGTCTGTGGGATGATAGGGGAAAAATGTTGTACTTATATTCCTCAGAATTCTGGAGTCAATGGTAAAACTATAGTGGCCCTTACAGAGATTAAAAATCTGGCTCAGGAAATAAAAGCCAATGCAGAAGTAGATACCTCTTTCTTCTTAAGATGGCTTGAAGGACTTAAAGAATTTCTCCAACAAGCCTGCTTAGTGGTAACAGGGCTTTTGGTGCTAGGATTGATAATTCTATGTTGTGTGATATCTATGTATAGGAAAGCTGTGACCAATGCAGCCGCCTCCTCAGGTACTTTCCTTCATCAGGAAGTTGTGTCGCTACTATATGAAGACACTGATAAGGGTGATATGGAGAAATATACTCCGCAGGATAAACCTGATAAAACCCCCTATAACAAAATACAAATGGAAATAAGAGATTTAGTTTAGGGATAGTGGGAGAACTCCATGTGCATGTTTGGTAGGGACTTGGTTGTTTGGGGGCGGTCCATAAGGGGCCAGATTCTAAAATGACCAAGCGAAGAAATCCATTACCCCTGTCCCCACACATGGACAGTCTCGAAGGCCGCATAAATTAAGGGAAAAACTTAGTGTTTAGGGGAGATTGTCAAGGTAAAATATAATTTTCTACCATACTTTTATATTTATAGTGTGTACATGTATTTTGTAAACACGAAGTTTCCCTTAAATGATATTATTCAGATTGAAACTTATTTTAGGACAATGTTAGTATCTGCTGGTGTCTGTCTCCACCTTGTGTCCTATCACTGTATTACACTAACTATCTAATAACTTGAACTGGATCCACTGAAATGCCCCCCCCACCTTTGGGGAATTGAGGAACCACATGATACACGAGAACAATAGAATCTTTCTTCAAGAAACGAAACTGAGGATGACAACACGATCAAGGAGGACTTAGAAGAAGATCTAAGGACCAATTAGGATGACCAGATGCTGAATATATACTGTAGCCTTTCCGGGGGTTTTTAGCTCTAGGATCGCTGTCTGGGTAGACAGAATGGCACGGAAACAGTTCATTCAGACAGCAATTATGGTAAAAACTGGCCGCAACCAGTTTTATTAAAGTCCACAGCACACAGATAAAACAAAGCATAAACAAAAGACCTAGGCTTGTCTAGCCACTAAATTACACTTATGTAATGTCCCTTTCTATCAGGAACCCAGACTCTATCAGTCTGTGCCCAAAACAACACATATGATATATGTTACCAGTATGGAGTTTCCCAGATACTCCTCCTTATGTCTGAAGGTCCACCCGACGTCCAGACTTGAGAAAGATCCACTCCTATTCAGTAGTCATTATGCTGGAGGTTCACAGAGACACTCCTGTGTCCGG
Source organism: Oophaga sylvatica (assembly GCA_033576555.1). Taxonomy (NCBI): domain Eukaryota; kingdom Metazoa; phylum Chordata; class Amphibia; order Anura; family Dendrobatidae; genus Oophaga; species Oophaga sylvatica. Next base: position 22,846 of record JARQOD010002808.1, on the reverse strand, counting down.
GGTCCTTCCTGCACCCAGACTGAGACGGCTCCCCTCCTCTTCGGTAATCATCAGCATGGAGGTTCACAGAGACACTCCTGTGTCCGGGGTACATCTAACCCAGACTGAGATGGCTCCCCTCCTCTTCAGTAATCATCAGCATGCATGCTCACAGAGACTGCTTCCTTGTGCCAGGACACCTCTCTGTGTCCAGGCTGAAGACAGCTCTAACACTCTTGGAGACTGTTTCTTGTGCCAGGACACCTCCCTGTGTCCAGGCTAAACTAGCTCTCAGATTGTGTTTGCAGACACCTACTTCTGGTCTCCTAATTAAGACCTGAGTAGTTTCAGGCTTGTGCTGCAAGTGTGTGCTGAATGTGAGGTGTAGTGACCTTTCTCTACCACTAGGTTTACAAAGCCACACATTTCCCTTATACCTAGGTGAAATGTACACCCCATTCATCACATATTCACTCACTGTCTCACATATCCCTCCCTCTTCTCCAGACCGGAGGGCTGGCCATCCAGACCGGAGGGCTGGTCAACAATCCAACAGAGACAGTGAACTCTGGACCAGTCATGGCCCTCACCAGCTTCATCTCCACCACTGTCATTTGTATCGTCACCTGAGTCATAGCCAACATCAACTTCCTCTTCATCTGAAGCATCCGCACTACCCTGTACCCTCCCAGGCCTATACTCTCTGCGGGCCTCGGGTATCCTGCACGGTTTCATCTTGACCTTAGGGCCGGGCTCATTTTCGATATAGTGCCTGGCCAGAGAAGTACGACCCGACACATCAGAACACTTCTGCTGACTCTTCCTCAGAAACTCACGTACCTCCTGTCCCTGGTGCACTGACCATGTGTCACCAACTATCACAGAAGGTATAGGGGGTTTTTCACTTTTCTCCAGTTCCCCACTTTCAGGCTCTTCTGGCAGGACATGCCCAGAAGCCCCACCGTCAGTCCTAGACTCTACCTCTTCAGCCACGTTCTGCATCCCATCTGGGCTCCCGTGTGTCTGCAGCGGCAACGGAGTGACACATCGCTTTTAGCCATTTGTTGGGACGTGGCTCCGATGTAGCCTCCCTGAAAGTGCGCTTGAGCTCACCAATGCCAGCTACTGATCCGGACCGTAACCCGTCCACGCCGCTGTCTTCGGCAGAAACAGATTCCTGGACAGAGTCAGTCCCCATATCTTCAGTCTTGCTCCTCACAGCTTCACTTGAAACCTCAGCTTCTGATGAGGCATCTGGCTTGGTGACCACCACTTCCATGGCTTTTTCCACCTCTGCAGCATCACCTTCAGAGTCCTTGGCATGATGCAGATCCACACCACACACTGACAACTTCTCATCTTTAACAGCATCCACTTGTGCTGTGTTCAGTTTCAGAGTCCTGCCTTTAAAGCTCAGCTCTCCTCCTTTCACCTTAGTCTTCGCCAGGGAACCGGCCAACTGTAAAACATCTTCAGATGCCATCTTCTGTCTGGCTGTAAGGTCAGCATCAGCTTTCTTCTCAGGACTCTCAACCTCCTCTGCTACCATGCCTTCCTCATTTGCACTGGTTGCTTTATGGTCATCAGATAATTCACTATCACTATCTGACCCCTTTTTTCTCAGCCACATCTGTCTCACTGTCAGGGCTATACACTTCATTATCATTCACATCCTGCTCACTGTCAGGGTTATACAATTCATTTTCATTCATATCCTGCTTACTGTCAGGGTTATACAATTCATTTTCATTCACATCCTGCTCACTGTCAGGGTTATACAATTCATTTTCATTCACATCTTGATCTGGAACCTTAGTTAACATGTCATCCACAACATTAACTTCACCATCTGGTCCCTCAAGTGTGTGACTCTGTGACAACCCCAGCACTATACTTCTATATAGCTCAGGTACTAGGAGCTGACTCACGACCTCTCCCTGGACTTCAGTGTCCCTATACAATAGGCTATTGTTCATGGCAGCATGAGGAAACCTCTCCTCAGAGCCAGGCTCCTGGGAAACCTCATTTAGAACAATCATATTTTCCTGTGCCGTTTTAAGAGAGGGGTCTCGCCACTGCTCACTCTCAAAATTGTCACAGGACACAGGTAAGTCAGGGACACTCGGTTCTCGAGAACCACCATCTTCGTCTCCCAACATCACCTGCAAAGGAATTTCATCACTATCACAGTCATCATTATTATCAATATCATTATCATGACTATGATCAGTATCATCATCACTATCATGATCATCATCACTATCATTATCAGCATGAGCATCATCATCATGGTCATCATCATTATCATGATCATCATCATCATCATCATCATTATCATCATCATCATTATCATGGTCATCATCATTATCATGATCATCATCATCATTATCACATAAGTTTAACGGCCCACTAGCATTGTGTTCCGCCCCTCGGGACTGCGCACCCTCAATAGGAGCTTCATCACACTGTCCATCAGAAACATTTTTCCCCCAGAGATCCTTAGACCGGGGAAAGTCATTACCCAATATAACGGGTTGCACCAGGGTCTTCACTACCCCCACTTCACATGAAACCTCCCCGAGTTTGGGGACCAAGTCCACGGCAGTCTCTGGGTAGACTTTGGTGTCTCCATGGATGCACACCACACTCAGGTGCTTATCAGGGATGAAGTCCCTATCAATCAGGCTGTCACATACGGAAGTCACTGGACTCTCTGAGTCCAAGAGGGCCTGTGCTGGGCAGTCACTTACAACCACCGGGGACCCCTGTGGTCCAGTCTCTTCGGCTGAGGTGGACACACACACAGGCTCTGCGCAGGGAGAGAGGGATCTGCCAACATCACAACACATAGGCTCCCCCTCTATTGGACAGTTGGCTGCAATTTCACGCCAGCTCCAACACTGTCCATCACACTCTCCCACCCACATGTCCCCTCGGGCCTGAACCCGCTTATCAGCATACCCCATGTCCCCAACAGCTGGAACGCTCTTACCGCGAGAGTTCAGCGTCCGGGAACTCTGAAGTGACGACCTCTCAGACGGCTGTATCTCAGGAGGATGTGCTCGGGTGTAGCGGTTCACTATCACCTTTTCAACTCCATAATCAGGTTTGCTTACTGCAGACTCCCAACTGCATCTCCAGTCATGAACTCCCCTGGCACGGGCTGTCACCATAACACCCAGCCGGGTAAGAATCGCCGCTTTCAACTTGGCATAGTCTTCGCTGTCCTGCTTGCTCAGGTCAGCCCAGACTTTTTGGGTTCCCCAATCAGATAGGGTACGACCGCCATGGCCCATTCAGATAGTGGCAGATTCTCCTTCTCTGCCAGTCTCTCAAACCTAGTAAGATATACCTCCACATCATCACGAGGTGTCATTTTTCTCAAGGACCGTCTTACCGCCTTCTTTATAGCGGACAACGCCGGTGCCTTCACAACATTACTTCGGGACGCGGCACCGAAATCCTTTTTTGGTGCTGTCATCTGCTCAACAAATAACCGGTTATTCTCCTGCTGCTGCTGCAGGAATTGCTGCTGGGCCTGCTGCATGCGCTGCTGGTGCTGCAGGCGCTGCTGCTCCATGCTCTGCTCCATGCTCTGCTGCATGCTCCGCTGGGCCTGGACCAGGTACTCAATGAGCTCCTTCATACTGCCGGACTTATCTGTCTCAACCCCGGCAGTCTTATGTTGCACATTCACTTGCGCCATTTGTTCAAACAGCGCCTCCATGCTGTCATCCATGCTGTCAGACTTCTCTGTCTTAACAACGGCAGTCTTCACTCAAGACATACACACTCCACAGTTTTTTCCACAGAAAAATTCAGCTCTGCTGTGCAGACATTTTTTTTTTTTTTCCTTTGCAAAGTCTATTAGGGCTACTGTCTCTTTAAGACTGCTCCACAGACTTTTCTTTTGCTGCTGCACATTCCACAGTCATTTTCACAACAAGTTCAGCTTTGCTGTGCATACATTTTCTCTCTGCAGACCCTATCAGGGCCACTGTCTCTCCAAGACTGCTCCAAACAGACGTTTCTGCTGACACACTTTTTTTTTTCTGCTGCTATTTCAATAGACTTCACCTTTAATGCTGTCTCTCGCCACTGTGCTGCATACACACTCCAGCACTAACTGTATCAGGCACTGCGCTGCCCCAGCATCCTCCACCAATTGTAGCCTTTCCGGGGGTTTTAGCTCTAGGATCGCTGTCTGGGTAGACAGAATGGCACGGAAACAGTTCATTCAGACAGCAATTATGGTAAAAACTGGCCGCAACCAGTTTTATTAAAGTCCACAGCACACAGATAAAACAAAGCATAAACAAAAGACCTAGGCTTGTCTAGCCACTAAATTACACTTATGTAATGTCCCTTTCTATCAGGAACCCAGACTCTATCAGTCTGTGCCCAAAACAACACATATGATATATGTTACCAGTATGGAGTTTCCCAGATACTCCTCCTTATGTCTGAAGGTCCACCCGACGTCCAGACTTGAGAAAGATCCACTCCTATTCAGTAGTCATTATGCTGGAGGTTCACAGAGACACTCCTGTGTCCGGGGTCCTTCCTGCACCCAGACTGAGACGGCTCCCCTCCTCTTCGGTAATCATCAGCATGGAGGTTCACAGAGACACTCCTGTGTCCGGGGTACATCTAACCCAGACTGAGATGGCTCCCCTCCTCTTCAGTAATCATCAGCATGCATGCTCACAGAGACTGCTTCCTTGTGCCAGGACACCTCTCTGTGTCCAGGCTGAAGACAGCTCTAACACTCTTGGAGACTGTTTCTTGTGCCAGGACACCTCCCTGTGTCCAGGCTAAACTAGCTCTCAGATTGTGTTTGCAGACACCTACTTCTGGTCTCCTAATTAAGACCTGAGTATTTTCAGGCTTGTGCTGCAAGTGTGTGCTGAATGTGAGGTGTAGTGACCTTTCTCTACCACTAGGTTTACAAAGCCACACATTTCCCTTATACCTAGGTGAAATGTACACCCCATTCATCACATATTCACTCACTGTCTCACAATACATATATGGACATGATTCAGCATATCTCTTTCTCCTCAATCCCGCCTTTACTCCACCCCAATATTCTGTGTATGTAATCTTATGTACGTGAATAAAAAGTTTAGTGCTTACTGGAGATGGCCGCCTAATAGCACCATTTTCTTTAGGGCACGTTCTGAAGTCTGAACCAGCGTATTGCCTGATTCATTCTCGGTCGACCCGTGCTCTTAGTCTAATTTGGAGTGACTGGAGGATGAGTGTTTGTCGTTACGACCCCGACAATATCACAGCTAAGATCTATTGGTGAAGATATTAAAGAAAGTCATATAGCAGCTATATTGTTGTGCAGTTTACCAGATTCATATACAGCCTTAATAAATGCACTAGAGACAAAACCAGAAACTGACATTACATTAGAGTTTGTGAAAACAAGACTCATAGATGAATATCAGAGAAGAAAAGAACAAAGCAATGATTCTTCTACTGAAAAGGACAGTGAAAACGCTCTTAAAGCTACAGAATTTAAAAAACTCTACAATAAACAAGAGTGCTTCAGATGTAAGAAAAAAGGTCATTTAAAGAAAGACTGTACCATATGGAAAGCAGAACAACAAAAATTACAACATAAAAGGCATACACAGAAAGTAAAAAACACAATTTCCGATTCGTGTGAGAATAATTGGAAGGGCACATTCAAAATAACAGACAAGAAATCATCACTTGGTTGGTTTATTGATTCAGGACCAACGAGTCATATGACAAGTGACAAGAATTTCTTTCCTAATCTTGATTTAAATAAGAAAGAAGCCATTTATCTTGCAGATGGAAGCAAAATAACCGCAGAAGGTATCGGTCAAGGTATGCTAAATTGTTCAAACAAGTTCGGACAAGATTGAAAGATACTTGTACAGGATGTGTTGTATGTTCCAAAATTGGAAGGCGGATTATTATCTGTGAAACGTTTAACAGCAAAAGGACTTACAGTAAAATTCAAAGACAATGAGTGTGCAATTATTGCAGGAAACAAGATGGTAACCAAAGTCAAGGCAGATGAACAATTATATCATTTTGACAAACCAAAGGAACAGATGAAGGTATGTACACATGATCACAAAAACTGTATTCACATGTAGCATAGACGTCTAGGACATAGACACCCGGACAGTATAAGGGAACTACAGAGGAAAGAATTGACAAAAGATTTAACGATATCAGATTGCTCAATTACCATAAGATGTGAATGTTGTTTAAAATCAAAAGCCACAAGGATATCTATTCCAAAAGAAAGTGAGATGAAAAGTGAAAAACCACTTGATTTGGTGCATACTGACGTATGTGGACCCATGAAAGTGACTACATCAGGAGGCAATAGATACATGTTGACTTTTATAGACGACTACTTAAGATACACAGTCACATATTTAATTAAGAACAAAAGTGAAGTTTTTGATAAACTTGTAGACACTATGTAACAAGATCAAGTAACAAATTTCAAAGGAAGCCAATTGTCATCAGAAGTGATAATGGAGGTGAATTTACAGGTCACAGAATAGAAGACTACTTAAGACAAAATGGAATAGAACATCAAAAAACTGTTCCATACACACCTGAACAAAATGGAGTAGCAGAAAGGAAAAACAGAACTCTAACAGAAATGATGAGATGTATGCTGACAGATTCTAAACTACCAGAGAAATATTGGGGTGAGGCAGCAATGGCAGCTACATATCTACGACTTTTTTCCAGAAAACTGAAGAAAACTCTATATGAACTGTGGCAAGGTATGAAACCAAGTGTCAATCATTTAAAAGTTTTTGGATGTAAAGTTTTTATATTCATTCCAACAGAAAAACGTTCCAAACTTCAAAACAGATCCATGGAAGGAATATTCGTTGGATATAGTGAAAATTGCAAAGGATATAGAATCTTAGATCCCAAAACAGACAGTTACAGTGAGTAACAGTGTGACATTCATTGAAGATTTAAATGAAGACATTATGATTTCAGTTGAAACAAAAAATGAGAAAAACAATAGTGACATAACTGAAGAAATATCTGATGAGAAAGAAGTAGAAATGAATGAAGAACAAAATACTGAAAGTGAAGAATCACAACTACAAACAGACACAGAACCAAGACGTTCAATAAGAGAGAACAAAGGAAAACCACCAAAACACCTCTCATACAAGGCAAGTACAAGTAAAATGTATGAATCTATCTCTTGGGAAGACATAGCTCGACTTCCAGAAGAAGAAGACTATGATGAAACATTTGCTCCAGTTGTCAAACACACTACAATAAGAACTTTACTTACAGTTGCAGCAATGGAAAAGATGGAACTAAGACATCTGGATGTAAAGACAGCTTTTTTGAATGGAGATTTAACAGAAGACATTTACATAGAACAACCTCCAGGATTCAAAGATGAAAGAAATCCAAACAAAGTTTGTAAACTACAGAAAAGCATATACAGTGGTGGCCAAAAGTATTGGCACCCCTGCAATTCTGTCAGATAATACTCAGTTTCTTCCTGAAAATGATTGCAAACACAATTTCTTTGGTATTATTATCTTCATTTAATTTGTCTTCAATGAAAAAACACAAAAAGAATTCATCTAAAGCCAAATTGTATATAATTCCACACCAAACCTAAAAAAGGGGGTTGACAAAAGTATTGCCACTCTTTGAAAAATCATGTGATGCTTCTCTAATTCGTGTAATCACCTGCACCTGTAACTTACCTGTGGCACCTAACAGGTGTTGGCAATAACTAAATCACACTTGCAGAGAGTTAACATGGATTAAGGATGACTCAATCTCTGTCCTGTGTCCTTGTGTGTACTACATTGAGCATGGAGAAAAGAAAGAAGACCAAAGAACTGTCTGAGGACTTGAGAAACCAAATTGTGAGGAAGCATGAGCAATCTCAAGGCTACAAGTCCATCTCCAAAGACCTGAATGTTCCTGTGTCTTCCGTGCGCAGTGTCATCAAGAAGTTTAAAGCCCAAGGCACTGTGGCTAACCTCCCTAGATGTGGAAGGTAAAGAAAAATTGACGAGAGATTTCAATGCAAGATTGTGCGGATGGTGGATAAAGAACCTCGACTAACATCCAAACAAGTTCAAGCTGCCCTGCAGTCCGAGGGTACAACAGTGTCAACCTGTACTATCCGTCAGCGTCTGAATGAAAAGGGACTGTATCTTAGGATACCCAGGAAGACCCCACTTCTTACCCCGAGACATAAAAAAGCCAGGCTGGAGTTTGCCAAAACTTATCTGAGAAAGCCTAAAACGTTTTGGAAGAATGTTCTCTGGTCAGATTAGACAAAAGTCGAGCTTTTTGGGAAAAACCATCAACATAGAGTGTACAGGAAAAAAAAGAGGCATTCAAAGAAAAGAACACGGTCCCTACAGTCGAACATGGCGGAGGTTCCCTGATGTTTTGGGTTGCTTTGCTGCCTCTGGTACTGGACTGCTTGACTGTGTGCATGGCATTATGAAGTCTGAAGACTGCCAACAAATTTTGCAGCATAATGTAGGGCCCAGTGTGAGAAAGCTGGTCTCCTTCAGAGGTCATGGGTCTTCCAGCAGGACAATATAGCAAAAACTGGGCACACTCAGAAATTGTGTAAATGAAATTTAATACGTACAACTGATCACTAGTAACAGACGTTTCGGTCTATATTGACCTTCATCAGTGTACTAAAAAAACCAAAATAAGTGATCAATATTTATAAAACAGAAATAAGGTATATACACCAATATAAAGGGTCATAGGAAATCTAGAATGCTCCAAACAGAGTGCATCCAACATCATAGCTGTCCAAGATATTCAGTGAGAGAAATACAAAGTAAAACATTGAATAAGCGGCAGACATACCTAGTGGCAGTGTGAAACCCATATAGTGAGACATATAGGTTCTATCTGTGGATCAAAAACCGTAAGATGTGTGTGGGTAGGCGACCTGACTACATTAAATACCTTTTTCAATTTCCTTAGAACATCTTGGCCGGGCTTAGACTTTACCATGACCAATGACCCCAAACAAATAAGCTTTCTAGACACCCTAGTGACTAAAGACTCCCATGGCAACCTGACAACTGATATATTTTCCAAATCCACCGACAGGAATAGCCTCCTCCATTTTTCTAGTTTCCACCCCCTCAAAATGAAATGCTCCATTCCACAGTCTCAGTTACAAAGGGTAAAAAGGATCGTAACTGATCCATCCTTACAACAGACAAGGATAACAGAGATGCAATCCAAATTTCTAGACAGAGGATATCCTCCTCACACAATAGTACCCAAACCCTCCGACAGGGACCAACGTAGGGACAAAGGGACAAGGATACCATTCGTACACGACTATCACCCATCAGCCTATAAAATCCATACAGCCATATGGCAACACTGGCATATTCTCCAATCGGCCCATCCTGAAGTTCTGGCCTTTAGAGAACCCTTTATGCCATGTTTCAGGCGACCACGGAATCTTAAAGATAGTCTAATCAGAGCAGATATTGGCCCAAAGAAACCTAGTACTACCCAAAGATTTTTACAACATCCCAAGATGGGTACCTTCCCATGTCTTTGTTGTCAACAATGCAATAATGTCCTTAGGGGCAATGTCGTACATCATCCCTATACTGGGAAAAGGTATACCATCAAGGACTATTTTACATGCAATTCCAATTATGTGGTGTACTTAATAAAATGTCCCTGTGGTCTACTGTATATAGGCGAAACTATACAAAGTGTGAAGAATAGGATATCGAAACACAAATCTACCATAAGATGCAAAGACACTTTGTTACCAATTCCCCATCATTTTATTTCACAAGGCCATAACATTGCTCAACTGCGCTATCAAGTGCTGGAACATATACCAGCACCTCGACGAGGGGAGATCGTATAACCCAACTTAAGAGAAGGGAGGCATTTTGGATCCATGAATTGGATACCTTACACCCCAAGGGGTTAAATAAGGATTATGACCTTCATGCTTTTCTATAAATCTGATATGGATCACAGACATATACTATATCGTCTTCACTAAATTTCGCTGACTTATTCTGTTGTTTGCTTTTTTCACAGAACCGCTATTAAATATCCTGTGCAAGATGGTCATTTCTGTTTTCACTTTTCACTGCCCCACCACCAACTTCCTGTCATGCGCACTATAGCTGGAACGCAAGCACAGTCCTTGGAACACAGAGCTCTTCCTCCACGCTCTGCACAATTGCGCTGACGTCACTTCCGACTGGGCACTTCCGGTTTGGCGCTGGGCGCCAGTTAGAGATTACACTCCTATTTAAACCTAGCCATTTTTTCCACTCCCTGCCACCACGAGACTAGCGGTGGATGCCGCGTCACTGGGACCGCAATTAATACTTAGTCCTAATTGGGGTAAGTGCACTATATATGACAAAGCTGAGATCTTTATCACCAAAGCCTGGTATCACTACTCAGTAGCGCTCAAATGTATCTCTACAGTTTATCCCTATTGCTGACAACCTTAACAGGAATTTCACCTTCTGAGCGGTATGTTATTTCCTACTCATGAGAATTAATACTATGGACACTGTATGTGTTCACTTACCACTATCACATACTTCCTTTCAGCCGTTCACAACAACACTCCTCATAACGGGTATGTTATATTCTGCATTGTTTCTATAAACAACTATTAAAACTTCACAAATTCATCTTACGGTTTTTGATCCACAGATAGAACCTATATGTCTCACTATATGGGTTTCACACTGCCACTAGGTATGTCTGCCGCTTATTCAATGTTTTACTTTGTATTTCTCTCACTGAATATCTTGGACAGCTATGATGTTGGATGCACTCTGTTTGGAGCATTCTAGATTTCCTATGACCCTTTATATTGGTGTATATACCTTATTTCTGTTTTATAAATATTGATCACTTATTTTGGTTTTTTTAGTACACTGATGAAGGTCAATATAGACCGAAACGTCTGTTACTAGTGATCAGTTGTACGTATTAAATTTCATTTACACAATTTCTGAGTGTGCCCAGTTTTTGCTATATGATTCTACGGTTTGGGAACCTACTGGTAGCACCTCCTTTCGGACTGTGCCAATATTCATCTCTTCCAGCAGGACAATGACCCAAAACACACTTCCAAAAGCACTATAAAATGGTGTGAGAGAAAGCACTGGAGACTTCTAAGGTGGCCAGCAATGAGTCCAGACCTGAATCCCTTAGAAAACCTGTGGAGAGATCTCAAAATGGCAGTTTGGAGAAGGCACCCTTCAAATATCAGGGACCTGGAGCAGTTTGCCAAAGAAGAATGGTCTACAATTCTAGCAGAGCATTGTAAGAAACTCATTGATGGCTACCGGAAGCAGTTGTTCGCAGTTATTTTGGCTAAAGGTTGTGCAACCAAGTATTAGGCTGAGGGTGCCAATACATTTGCCTGGCCCATTTTTGGAGTTTTGTGTGAAATGATCAAGGATTTGATTTTTGCTTCATTCTCTTTTGTGTTTTTTCCTTGCAAGCAAGTTAAATGAAGATAAAAATAGCAAATAATTTGTGATTGCAATCATTTTCAGAAGAAACTGAGTATTATCTGACAGAATTGCAGGGTGCCAATACTTTTGGCCACCACTGTATGGTTTAAAACAAGCAGCTAAAGCATGAAATGACAAAATCACGGAAGTACTAACAAATGAAAAATTTCAAAGAAGCAAATCTGATCCATGCTTGTACACAAAAAGGCTGAGTAATAGATGGATTTATGTACTCATATATGTAGACGACATTTTGATTTGTTTTAAACAAGAAAAAGCTAAAGAAAACATTCTAAAAATCCTGAAACAAAATTTTGAAATCAAAGACTTGGGAAATGCAAAACAGTACCTAGGAATACAGATAGAAAGACAAGAAGTACTGTGGTTAAGACAATTGTTGACAGAATTAGGACAATCACACTTGGAACCAACAAAACTAAAAGAGGATCAAGGAGTCTTGATGTTGGAGTATTGCTCTACTGAAGAAATGACAGCAGACATTTTCACGAAGGCGTTGAATGCTGATAAACATCAGAGACTAATAAAAAAGTTGGGTTTGATTGAATAAGTCCTTACTGTTGAGAGAGGGTGTTGGCATATGCAACAGATTAGGACTTACTATAAGTAAAAGGAGGACTTTATGCTGACCTGACAATAGATGGCGATGTTGTGTAACGTTTCCTTCTGTTTAATGTATTGTATAAGAATTAGTCTCACTTGTAGTTTCACTTTTGTTTTGTTCCTGTTTCCTGATGCAATGCTGAAATGACTGTGCATTTTCCTTTTACCTCATGTAAGAAGTAAAAGCTTGTTATCCCATGAAGCTTGCTCTGTGAAGTTTTCTACTGCAAAGGTGTGGATTCAGAAGCTGTGCAACAAGTCTTACCCCAGAGGTGCCATTGTTGGCGATGAGCTTCCTGGTTATGGCACCTCATGGTTACCAATGTCGGCAGTGAGCTTCGTGGTAACATTAACCCAGAGATGCCAGTGTCGGCGGTAACCTTTCTTGTAATATTATTACCGTAGTGTGGTGAGCTCCCGGGTAATGTTATCCCATTATTCCAGAGGTGCCAGTGCCGAAGTTCAGCTCACTAGTAATGTTACCCCAGAGGTGCCAGTGTCATTGGTGAATTTCCTGGTAAAGTTACCCTAGAGGTGTCAGTGTTGGCGGTGAGCTTCCTGGTAATGTTACCATAGAAGTGCCTTTGTCAGCGGTGAGCTTTCTGGTACTGATACTGCAGAAGTGTCAGTTTCTGCGATGAACTTCCTGGTGATGTTAACCCAGAGGTGCCAGTGTCGGTGGTGAGCTTTCTGTTAATGTTACCCCAGAGGTGCCATTGGTAGTGTGCCCCCTGGTTATGTTACCACAAGAGGTACCAGTCTTAGTTATGAGCTTTCTAGTAATGTTACTCCAGATGTGCCAGTATCGGTGGTGCGCTTCCTGGTAATGTTATCCAGGGGTGCCAGTGTCTGCTATCAGCTTTTTGATAATGTTACCCCAAAAGTGTCAGTGTTGGCAGTGAACTCCATGTTAATGTTACCCCAGAGATACGAGTGTTGGCAGTGACCTTTCTGGTAATGTTACCCTAGAAGTGCAAGTGTTGGTGGTGAGCTTTCTGGTAATGTTACTGCAGAAGTGCCAGTATCTGTGGTGAGATTCCTGTTGATGTTAGCCCAGAGGTGCCAGTGTCGGCAGTGAGCTTTCTGGTAATGTTACCCCAGTAGTGCGAGTATGATGGCGGTGAGCTCCCTGGTAATATTACCCCAAAGGTGCCATTGTTGGTGGTGAGGTCCCTGGTTATGTTACTCCCAGAGATATCACTGTTGGCGATGAGCTTCCTAGTAATGTTACCACCAAAGGTACTAGTGTCGGTGGTGACCTTTCTAGTAATGTTACTTCGAATGTACCAGTGTCTTTGGTGAGCTTTCTGGAAATGTTACACCAGAGATGCCAGTGTTGGTGATGGGCTTCCTGATAATGTTACACCAGAGGTGTCAGTGTCAACGATAACCTTACTTGTAATGTTACTCCAGATGTGCCAGTGTCGGCCATGAGCTTCCTGGTAAGGTTACCCTAGAGGTGTGAGTGTCAGCAGTGAGCTTTCTGGTAATGTTACCCCAGAGGTGCCAGTTTCAGCAGTGACCTTTCTTGTCATGTTACTCCAGATGTGTCAGTGTCAGACGTGAGCTTCCTGCTAATATTATCCCAGAGGTGCCAGTTTTGGCGGGGAGCTCCCTGGTAATGTTACCTCAGAGGTTCCAGTGTAGGCTGTGAACTCAATAGTTATGCTACCCCAGAGATACCAGTGTTGGCCGTGAGGTTGCTGGTAATGTTAGCCGAGAAGTGCCAATGTCAGCGGTACCTTTCTGGTAATGTTACTCCATTTGTCCAGGTGTCAGCGGTGAGCTTTCTGGTAATGTTACCCTGTAGGTGCCAGAGTTGGCGTGACCTTTCTTTTCATGTTACCCCAGTAGTGCCAGTGTTGGCGGTGAGCTCATCTGTTAAGTTACCCCCAGAGATGTCAATGTGGACGGTGAGCTCCCTGGTAATTTTACCACTAGAGGTGCCAATGTCAGCTGTGAACTTTATGGTATTATTACCCCAGAGGTGCCAGTGTTGGCGGTGAGCTCCCAGTTAATGTTACCTTAGAGGTGCTTATAGCGAAGAACCTATCCACAGTTCAGATCCCATTGTACAGTGGGTAAGGAAAGTATTCAGACCCCTTTAAATTTTTCACTCCTTGTTTCATTGCAGCCACTTGGTAAATTCAAAAAAGTTCATTTTTTTCTTATTTATGTACACTCTGCACCCCATCTTGACTGAAAAAAACAGAAATGTAGAATTTTTTTCCCCATAAGAGGGGAATGGGCTGTAGCGCACCTGAGATATTGCCAACAAATTTTCCCGAATGATTCCAGAAACACCTGATTGCCACGATGATATAATTTATTTTTCAAATGTACATTTCCTGCTGAAATGCAGGAGAGAGCATTCTTCTGCCCCAACGATCTGCTTAAGGACTGCATCCAATCCCACATCAGAAATGTCAGCCTAGATCAGTAACCCCTTCATGATGAATACAGACGACTGCTCTTGCATCGGATGCCATACGCAAGTGTGACGCCGGCCTTAGTTTGCCATTCAGATGGTCATTTTTCATGTGATTATTTTATCTGTGTTTTTCACAGAACATGTAGTCATTATCATCAAGGGCTGTTCATATTTCACAGTCTCCGACTGTGTTTCATCCCATTTTGCCTACCGGTACGCTGCTAATATCCCAGTGTAAACGTGTAGTATATATTTGCACATAGGGAACTCAAAGGATGTCCACCATTTTTATTTTGCTAGTAATTTCTATGATTCAGTCCTTTTTTGGCTGTAGGGGGACATGGTGTTCCTCAGATATTACCATATTGGTATGGATGTCCTGGATTGGGCCCATAAATGCCTTCCTGAGGTCTCCTCAGCTGCTTCTTTAGGGCTCATACTCATTTGCGAGAAAAACGGACAAGTGCAATCCGATAAAAAATTGGATTGCAGTGGGACCAATGTTATTCAATGGGTTACATCTCATCTGCAATTTTTTTCTCAGCTGAAATCAGACTGAAAAAAAAATCGCAGCATGCTGTGAATTGCTGTGTATCTCGGATGATACTCGCCAATGCAAGTCAATGGATGCGAGAAAAAATGCAAGAAAAAAACATGTGAGTGCTGTCCGATTTTTACTCACCAGTGTCCTTTGAAAAGCCGGCAATTCATGTGCGGTCTACAGTAAAATCACACTGACAGGCTAGAAAAGAATAGATATATACACATAGAAAAAATATATATATATACAGTGCCTACAAGTAGTATTCAACCCCCTGCAGATTTAGCTGGTTTGATAAGATGCAAATAAGTTAGAGCCTTCAAACTGCAAACGAGAGTAGGATTTATTAACAGAAGCATAAATCTTACAAAACAAAAAGTTATGTTGCTCAGTTGAATTTTAATAAATTTTAAACATAAAAGTGTGGGTCAATTATTATACAACCCCTATGTTTAATATTTCGTGGAATAACCCTTGTTTGCAATTACAGCTAATAATCGTCTTTTATAAGACCTGATCAGGCCGGCACAGGTCTGTGGAGTTATCTTGGCCCACTCCTCCATGCAGATCTTCTCCAAGTTATCTAGGTTCTTTGGGTGTCTCATGTGGACTTTAATCTTGAGCTCCTTCCACAAGTTTTCAATTGGGTTAAGGTCAGGAGACTGACTAGGCCATTCCAACACCTTGACTTTTTCCCTCTTGAACCAGGCCTTGGTTTTCTTGGCTGTGTGCTTTGGGTCGTTGTCTTGTTGGAAGATGAAATTACGACCCATCTTAAGATCCTTGATGGAGGAGAGGAGGTTCTTGGCCAAAATCTCCAGGTAGGCCGTGCTATCCATCCTCCCATGGGTGTGGACCAGATGGCCAGGCCCCTTGGCTGAGAAACAGCCCCACAGCATGATGCTGCCACCACCATGCTTGACTGTAGGGATGGTATTCTTGGGGTCGTATGCAGTGCCATCCAGTCTCCAAACGTCACGTGTGTGGTTGGCACCAAAGATCTCGATCTTGGTCTCATCAGACCATAGAACCTTGAACCAGTCTGTCTCAGAGTCCTCCAAGTGATCATGAGCAAACTGTAGACGAGCCTTGACATGACGCTTTGAAAGTAAAGGTACCTTACGGGCTCGTCTGGAACGGAGACCATTGCGGTGGAGTACGTTACTTATGGTATTGACTGAAACCAATGTCCCCACTGCCATGAGATCTTCCTGGAGCTCCTTCCTTGTTGTCCTTGGGTTAGCCTTGACTCTTCGGACAAGCCTGGCCTCGGCACGGGAGGAAACTTTCAAAGGCTGTCCAGGCAGTGGAAGGCTAACAGTAGTTCCATAAGCCTTCCACTTACGGATGATGCTCCCAACAGTGGAGACAGGTAAGGGCAACTCCTTGGAAAGGGTTTTGTACCCCTTGCCAGCCTTGTGACCCTCCACGATCTTGTCTCTGATGGCCTTGGAATGCTCCTTTGTCTTTCCCATGTTGACCATGTATGAGTGCTGTTCACAAGTTTGGGGAGGGTCTTAAATAGTCAGAAAAGGCTGGCAAAAGAGATCATTAATCCACACATGTGAAGCTCATTATTCTTGGTGCCTGAACTACTTCTTAATACTTTAGGGGGACCAAACAGAATTCTTGTGGTTTGAGGGGTTGAATAATAAATGACACTCTGAATTAACTTTTAACGTTTAAAAAAAAAAAAAAAAAAAATTAAAACAAAAATTTTTGCTGCAGTGCATTTCCCACTTCCAGGCTGATCTACAGTACAAATGTCACAATGCCAAGTTAATTCCGCATGTGTCAACCAGCTAAATCTGCAGGGGTTAAATACTACTTGTAGGCACTGTATATAGATAGATAGATAGATAGATAGATAGATAGATAGATAGATAGATAGATAGATAGATAGATAGATGTCAGTGACATAGAGAGATATAAGCGATGCTCCTCCTCTGGGGCGTCTGAGAGCTGATGTTTTTAGGCAGGTGGGCCAGTATCCATGGCCCCTTCCTAGGCTATTAATATCAGCCCGCAGCTGTCTGCATAGCCATTGCTGGCTATTAATTATAGGGGGGCCCCACGACATTTTTCCTCATAAATAATCTTTTATTAATTAAATACATGTCCAGTAATTTGCACACACACTGAACTAAATGTATTTGACACTGATATCTATATATCTACCTATTCTATATGTATTGACTGTATGAAATCCATCTCTTCTATTCGTCAGGTCCTGCAGTGATTTTACAGAATCCGGCAGATATATTATCGGCTTTTCTTATATCTATCTCTCTATGCAATATAAATACATATATGTATATGTGTGTGTGTCACTGACACATATATATATATATATATATATATATATATATATACTGTATGTACCCTATGTGTATATATTTATTCTATCTATTCTATTCTAACCTGTCAGTGTGATATTACTGTACGCGCACACGAATTGCCGGTGTTTCTTCTACCTATCTATCTATCTACCTATAGAGCTATCTATCTATGTGTCTATCTATCTATTTCATATATATATATTATATATATATATGTGTGTGTGTGTTTTGACGAATATTTCCTTTGAAAACGATGTGTAAATGACATAGATAACTGCTGTATGTAAAAGCTCATGTTAAAATCGCATTGCAATCAGATGTAAATCGGATGCTAGGTGTGAAAATCGCATTGTACTAGCATGACAATCGCATGACATTTGCATGGCACTCGTCCATTTTTTCGGTCCTGATATCGGAACGTTTTTTTCTCACATATGCGTATAAGCCCTTAGGCCGGGATCACACGTGCGACAAAAACGTCCGACGGTCGCATGTGAAATCCCAGCTCTGGCGCCGGCACTCGGGAGTGGAGCGAGCGGCTGCATGTAGTTATATGCAGCCGCTCGCTCCACTCCCGAGTGCTGGCACCAGAGCTGGGATTTCACATGCGACCGTCGGACGTTTTTGTCGCATGTGTGATCCCGGCCTTAGAGTTAGAGTGTCCTCCAGTGGTTTCTACTGCTGTGTGGTTCCTATATGTATGGAATAGACTTGTTTTAATGTTACATGGAATCAGTTGTTACGTTTTCAGCAGTGCCAAGCTCAGTCCTCTAGGCTGCGGAAAGCTGTCTGCATCTCTTCAAACAGCTGGGCATAGTCGGCTTTGATCTTGGTTTCTCCATCTTTCACTGGATCCTAAGAAGATATAATGAAGATACTGATTAGGAAGGTGTTAGATAAAAGTTCACACCCCAGGGGCCACCTCCTAGTGGTGCTGCCATGCCCTCTACACATTGCAATTAGAGATGAGCAAACTTTCCAAGGTTCGGTTCAGATTCAGCGAACAGTTCGTCGAACGTATCTGAACCTCATTGAATTCAATGGGAGGCAAAATCAAACGCATACACAACACATTCGGGGGGGGCAAAAAGCTGCACAAAAAGCTCAAATTAGGGGTAGACACCAAGAAAAGTGGCATCAGTTGATCCACAGTAAAAATGTTATAATGGCGCAGCAGTCAGGTATGGGCCATGCATGAGACAGGGTCTGAGCCAGCATTTACAGCTTGGAATTAACCTGAAACCTCATGCAACACATCCAATTTTTTTTTTTTATTCCAGCCGCACTCATGTGGCATAAACATCAATTTCATACAGTAATATTGGTAGAAAATGTAAGGAACGTAACACAGTTAGTTGACAGAAAGTGAGTGCAGCTCTGCCTGTCTGGGAGCCCTACTTACACAGGCAACCCACCAGATGGAGACACAACTTGTAGTCTCCACATTTCAAAAAATAATTGTCACACATCACTAAAGTGTCATCAATTTCTACATAGTAGAAATAGTATAATAGGCCTCTGACACACCTTCCACTACAGGCAACCCACCAGATGGAGACCCAAATTCGAGTCTCTGCATTTAAAAAAAATTATGTGTAAGACCAGTAGCACTAGCAACAGCAGCCACAGAAGCCACCACAAAGACAGTACAGACTGCAATAATGCAAGACCAATACATGACACTAAAAATAACACCATCACCTAGTCTTCCAAGTCTGCGACTGGGGTGCAAAAGTAATTGGAGATCCATGATTTGTTCATTTTGATGAAAGTTAGGTCTACACTTTCAGGGGACAGCCGGATGCGCTTATTTTGTAAGGACACCACCAGCAATGCTGATGACACGCTCTGAGAGAACGCTGGTTGGCAGGAATGACAAACCTCCAAGACGTGACAGGAAAGCTCAGGCCACTCTTCCATTTTTGAAGAACAAAATGCAAAGGGTCCTACCCCCCGATGGCGTTGATATTGAGCTCCAGACACTCCTGCACTATCCGTTCACAATGTGTTAGACTTGTACTCTGTTTTGCTGGTGCACGGTTTAAAAAATGTGTTAAACGACTCACAGAAATTGCTTATGCCAGTTACACTGCTGTTGCTGCTAATTTTTTGCGATGATGCCTTGATGTTCCCAGGGTTGGACATCTAGAACTGGGATGCACACTGTGTGCCTCAATGCTCTCTTGGGGAAAACCACTCTTAAGATTGTCTACAAGCGTGTTTCGATACTTCATGCACGCATCCCTTTTCAGGGGAAGCATCTGGCTAAATTTACTCTTGTACCGTGGATCTAACAGAGTGACAACCCAATAGTTAGTGTCGGACGCTTTAATAAGGTCCAAGTCCATGCTGTGTTGATGGCGGTGTAACACTCAAGGTTGCTTCCTCTGTCCTTCCAACCATGGACAACAGAGAGCGGATCATTATCCTTTTCATCTCTTGACTGTTGTGAATCCATCACCTCATCCTCCTGCATATGTTCCTCTGTTCCTGCATCTTCAGTAACAGTTTGTCTGGTACCATGAGCTCCCTTGATCGCAATAAGCCACACTCCCATGTGTGATGACAGTCTGGAAATTTGAGATATTGTTATCCCTTCCGCAGCTTCCTCTGCTTCCAACTCTTCCTCTGGGACCATCAACACCTCACGCAGACTATTCAAAGTGTGCTTCAGCATGTAGATGATCGGAATAGTGATGCTGATGATGGCATCGTCAGTACTAACCATCTTAGTAGCCATTTCAAAACTGTGCAGAAGGGTGCAGAGGTCCTTCACCTGTGTCCACTCCACAAGCGTGATTTGCACCACGTGTGGACTGTGTTGGCCCAGGCTATGCAAAAGGACACACTGCACCAGGGCTCGTTCCTGATGCCATAGCCGCTGCAACATGTGCAGAGTGGAATTCCACCATGTTGGAATATCGCAAAGCAAATGGTTAACCGGTAGGCAAAAAGACCTACTGTATGTAGTGATGCAAGTCAATGACCTGTGGGGTGGGATCGTTGAAAGTGAGCACACAGTGACCGTGCTTTCTGCAGCAGCACATCCAGGCTGAGATAGTGGCATAGAACTTGCTGTACCACCAGGTTGAAAATGTGAGCCATTTAAGACACGTGTGTGAAGTTGCCATGGCATAGGGCCGCCACAAGGTTTGCACCCATACCTCACATGGCCGTCCCTGGCTCCAGGTTTAGTGGAGACAGCCATCACTCTAACTCAGGCTGGATAACTGTCCACAACTCTTGAGCTGTGTTACGGCGATCTCCAAGGCATATTAATTTAAACACTGCCTGATTGCGGTGAGCCATGGCTGCACAGTACAGAGGTGGGGAAAGATTCTATCTGCACTGTTTGAACGCGTGTCTAAGGGAGAGGTTTAGGGAACAGGTGGAGGCCCTAGAGGAGGTGAAGTAGGCAGAAGCATTGGAGGTAGTGTTAGATACAGAGGTTTGTCCCGTAAGCCTTGGGGATTCCAAGACTTGTAGAGCAGTAAAAAGACCGCCTGCCCCCACAGCCACCATAGTCAGCCAGTGCCCAGTCAGTGAGATGTAACATCCCCGTCCATGTTAGCTCATCCAGGTGTCAGTGGTGAAATGCACCCTAGCAGACATAGATTTTTTTCAGGGAATGGGTGATATCTTCGGCAACATGCTGGTGTAGCGCAGGCACAGTTATCTTAGAGAAGTATCCACCAAGCAGAAAGGCAGCATTTCTGTGGCCAACAGATTGGAGATGATGGAGTTCAAACTCTTAGCTTTGCCATGAGTAGGAGGAAATATTCGTTTACATGACCACAACTGCGGGACCAAGGGTTGACTGCCTTGCTGAGAGGGTGGAGTTCAGAGAGCAGGACAAACTGCTGGAATGTGAGTAATGTGTAGGTGGAGACGTTATGGTGGATTGAGAAAGATGTGTTGTGCTAGTTGACACAAAACAACAGTCATGTATGGTGGGTAAACAATTGTAGTTTCTGTGTCCAAGACCTGTGTGAAAAGACGTGGCATGGTGATGGAGGAGGAAGAAGCAGCAGATGGGGTTGATGGGGACAACCAGTGGTTGGCAATGCCCGCTAGTCCGCATTTTAGCGCAGTGTGATTGCCATACTAAGGCATGTTGATCATGCATGTGCCGGTTCATGCATGTAGTTGTCAAAGTATTGCAATATTTGCTTTACTGAGTTTATTTTTGCATTCTCAAAACACGGCCAGACTATGCAACTCTTGCCACCCCTGTGAACTGCACACTCGTGACTGGTGCTGGCCACAGCCAGAGTTGGGGCTGAGGATGCTGTGATTGTCGTGGTTGCATCGCTTGGTGTCTGTGTGGGAAGCTTCAATGTAACCTCCTCATCTTCCTCCTCCTCCACCTTCTCTGCTGAGCTACTCAGCTGCGTACCTCTGGGTTCACACCAAGTGGGATCTACAACCTCATCATCATCTTCTCTGTTCTCACACTCTTCACCCCGAGAGTCACCCTCCTCCTCTTCCTGCCCTGACACCACAGTATAGTCCTCGTGGACCTCTGGTATAAGTCTCATCAGAATCACCTCAACCCTTGGTGGTAAATGTCTGGTAACGAGTATCTGGATTCTGCTCAGGCCCTACTTCATCCAGCCCAGGATCCAACATCAAGCAATTTTGGGCATCGGTGCAGACGCTTTCCTCCTCTGGATACTGTGATTCTTAGGAGCAGACCTCTGATGCCTATGTAATAGAATGTGTGAACAGCTCTGCAGAATGGAACATCTGTCATTTCCCACAGTCAGTTTGATGTTTGGAAATTTTTGACGTCGGGGGAATCAAGGGTGATTGGGGTGCCGCCTCTGAGGATTGTACTGTGTGTGATGTTAAGGTGGAGGAAGAGGAGGAGAGGCCACTTGATGCAGTGCTTGCCAACTACTGTAGCACATGCTCTTCTGAGCTACATCTAGAAGGCGTATCACTATGCAGCTGCCAAAGAAAGGGAGTTAAGTAGCACGGCCAGTAACAGATGTTGTCTGTGGTTTTTGGATAGAACGAGATGGTGTTTTTTCAGTAGAGCTTTCATTAACATTAACACCTATCCCACGTACACGTCGAACACCAAGCCTATTCCCCCCTTCCACCACAACCTTGCTTTTTCCCACTCATGTTGTATGTAGCCTTCCCCTCTTGTAACCTGCTGTTTCACAACCTTAGGCCCACAGCTGTCAATCACCTGTCACTAAATGAACAATCACTATTTATTTTCTTAGATAGTATGCCTGGGCAACACCGTTGTACCTAACGATTTTAAGTGGAAATCTGGCCTTCTGATTTGCCACTGAAAAACAGTTTTATTACAAACGATTTGGAGTAGCAAATAGGTCCTCCGGAGACTGCCACACAGTTTTTGCACTTCGATGCTGGTAGA
>JARQOD010002807.1:0-72810 GCA_033576555.1 Oophaga sylvatica | reverse complement strand
ATTACCATCTATCAAGCTCCCCCCCCCCAAAAAAAAAAATTTATCTGCACTTGCCGGGGACAAAAATTTTTTGGGCAAAGTGCATCTGTGGTCTCATTGTATTAGCCATCTATTCAAAGCTCCGCAGCAAAAAAAAAAAAAAAAAAAATTTAGCGCATCTCGCCTGGACAAAAATTTTTGGAAGTAGCTTGTGTGGACTCTTCTTTTTGGCCATCTAAAAAAGCTCCACCAGAGTTTAAAAAAATAAAATTTTTTTGCTGCATTTTGCCTGGACAATAATTTTGGGCATAGTAGCGTCGTGTAAATTGTTTTAGGCATCTTAACAAAGCTCCACCACCTTTAAAAAAAAAAAATAATTTTTATCTGCATCTCCCCGGGACAATTTTTTTGGGATAGTACAGTGGTGGTACTCATTTATTGGCCACTAACAAGTCCCCAATTTTAAAAAAAAAAATAATTTTTTATCGCATCTTCCCTGGCAAAAATTTTGGGCATAGTTCAGTCTTGTACCCATTGAAATAGGCCACAACAAAGCTCATCAGCCTTATAAAAAAAAAGAATTTCTATCTGCATCTTCCCCGAAAATAATTTTGGGCATAAGCATCTGTGGTACTCATTCTTTTGGGCCATCATACAAAGGTCCAGCAGCATTGAAATCCCCAATAATTTTTGTGCATCTTCCCGTAAAATAATTTTTTGGGAAAAATTTACGGAGGTACCCATTGATTGGGCCATCTTTACAAACTCCACCGCCTTAAAAAAAAAGTTTTTTTCTGCATCTTGCCGGCAAAATTTTTGGGGCAATTAGCGTCTGGGGTCTTTTATTTGGGCCATCGATAAAAAGGTCCAGCAGCATTGAAATACTAAATTTTTTTTAGCGCATTTTGACTGAAAAAAATTTTGGGATAGTAGCAGTGTGGGGTACTCATTCATTGGGCCATCTATACAAAGCTCCACCACCTTTAAAAAAAAAAAAATTTATCTGACGGGCCTGGACAAAATTCTGGCAATACATGTGGGGAAATATCATTAGGCCACTTGCAAAGCTCCTACCCTTAAAAAAAAAAAAATTCTTTTGCATCTGCCTGGACAAAATTTTGGGCAAGTCATTGTTTTGTACTCTTTCTTTTTGGGCGTCTATACAAAGCTCCACCAGATTTAAAAAAAAGAATTTCATCTGCATTTTCCCTGTAAATAATTGGGCACGTATCATCTGTGGTACTCTTTGTATTTAGGCCATCTATACAAAGCTCCACCACTTGAAAATAAAATTTTTTTGCTGCATTTCCCTTTAAATAATTGGGGCTAGTAGCATGTGTGGTACTATTTTTTGGGCCCCATCTATGCAAAGCTCCACCCCTTAAAAAAAAAATTTTCTACTGCATCTTGCCGGACAATAATTGGGGCACAGTACATTGTGGTACCTTGTTTTAGGCCACTATACAAACTCCACCAGCATTAAAAACCCAAAATTTTTTTGCTGCTCTTGCCTGTAGAATAAGTGGGCATGTAGCAGCTGTGGACTTATTGTATTAGGACATCTTACAAAGCCCACCATTTTGAAATACTCATAATTTTTTGCGGCATCTGCCTGTAATATAATTGTGGGATAGTAGCAGCCTTGGTACTATTGTTTGGAAATCTTACAACGCTCCACCCCCCCCTTAAAAAAAAAAAAAAATTTCTATCTGCATCTTCCGGACAATAATTTTGGCATAGTAGCAGTCTGGGGGTAATAGTATTGGGCCATCTAACAAAGCTCCACCAGCTTAAAATACTTAATTTTTAGCTGCATCTTGACTGGACAATAATTTTGGGCATAGTAGCAGTATGTGGTACTCATTCTATTAGGCCATCTGTACAAAGCTCCACCAGCCTTAAAAAAAAATAAATTTCTATCTGCATCTTGCCTGGACAATAATTTTGGGCATAGTAGCAGTGTGTGGTACTCATTCTATTAGGCCATCTATGCAAAGCTCCACCAGCCTTAAAAAAAAAAATTCTTTCTGCATCTTGCCTGGACAATAATTTTGGGCATAGTAGCAGTGTGTTGTACTCATTCTATTAGGCGATCTATACAAAGCTCCACCAGAGTTTAAAAAAAAAAGAATTTCTATCTGCATCTTGCCTGTAGAATAATTGTGGGCACAGTATCAGTCTGTGGTACTCATTGTATTAGGCCATCTATACAAAGCTCCACCAGCATTGAAATACTCATAATTAGTGTTGAGCGATACGATACTGCAAATATCGGCTATCGGCCGATATTAGCTCTATCGGCCTTTCGATAATTCGTTTCGATATTTTCGTCTTATCGAATACCGGAATCGGATTTGTCACTGTCACTGTCTGTGTCCGTCGGTCGGGTCTGTCACTGTCAGTGTCCGTCGGTCGGGTCTGTCAGGAGTCAGCGGCACTTACCTGGCAGAAGATCTCCGGCGGTCACGGCCTGGACTGCTTCATGGCCGCCATCCTCTTCTCCCCGGCGGTCACATGCAGTTTCTCGCGATAACTGCAGTGACTGCTGGGTAATCCCGGCCGTAAAGCAGTCAGTCCGATGACGTCACCGCCGGGGAAGCAGGTAATCAGCTGTGCTGCGCCGGGATGACAGGCTCTGCCTGTCATTGCGATGTAGCAGAGCTGGATCGTCGTGGGACTGTCGTTACTATGGACTGCGTCGGACAGGTGGTATACTGTTGGTTTGTTTTTTTCCTTTTTTTACAGGAGATCGATGGCGTCGCAGGAATGAGAGTACAATAAAATAAATGAAAACTGTGTTGTCTCTTTTATTTCATTAAAATACTTTTTTCTCTTGCTTTGTCTTTTTTTTATGCATTTAATAACTTTGGGATTAATAATGGATCGGTGTCTTATTGACGCCTCTCCATTATTAACCGGGCTTATTGTCACCGTGCAATCAACGGTGACATTAAACCCCTTATTACCCCGCTTGCCACCGCTACAGGGCAAGTGGGAAGAGCCGGGTAAAGTGCCACAATTGGCACATCTTTTGATGCGCCAAATGTGGGGCTGCTGTAGCCTGGTATTATCAGGCTGTTGAGGGCCAAAATCCATGGGCCTTGACAGTCTTTTAATACCAGGCCGCAGCAGTCTGCATTTTACTTGGCTGGTTAACAAAAATAGGGGGACCCCTACGCCGTTTTTTTTTTCGAGGGGATCCCCTATTTTTGTTAACCAGCCAAGCTAAGCAGACTGCTGTGGCCTGGTATTATCAGGCTTGCAAGGTCCATGGATATTGGCTCATTACCAGCCTGAAAAACCAGGCCTCAGCGGTCTGCTTCATCTGGCTGGTTAACAAAAATAGGGGGGACCCCACGCCAATTTTTTTCGAGGGGATCCCCTATTTTTGTTAACCAGTTCCCTCTGACGTCACTGATTGTGTCCCTGGCTGACCTGAAGTGAAAGTGGAAAGCAATCAATTAAGCTTTCCACTTCCTCTCCTGTCAGCCAGGAGAGGAACTCATTCATTTGGGGTTTACTGTGAGGCTGCAGCATTAGCTGCGGTCCCTGCAGTAAACATTAACCCTTTCTGAAGGATTACACCGTGGGACCTGACTGTACATCGGATTGGTAAGAATAATTTTGCTTTATTATTTTATTTTTATTACAGGAAATGGTTTTAGCAGGAAAATAAAATATGGTCAAAAACTGTGTGATTATTTCATTAAACTTCTTTTTTATTAAAGTGTGTGTGTTTGATTTTTCTTTTATACAATAGGATTAATAATTGATAGTTGTCTAATTGACAGCTCTCAATTATTAACCTGGCTTAAAGTGACCTTTCAATTGCAAGGTCATTTTAACCCCTTATTAACCCATTCGCCACCGCTACAGGGCAATGGGAATAGACGGGCAAAGTGCCAGAAAGGGCAAATCTAATTAGAGATTTGCCCTTTCTGGGGTGTCTGGGGGCAGATGTTAGTAGACGGGGGGGGCCAAAAATAATGGTCCCTCTCTGGGCTATTATTATCTGCCCCCACTCACTGGCTTTGTCTGTCTGGTTGCGAAAATAGGGCGGGAGCCCACGCATTTTTTTTCAGCAATTTTACACCTCATATATATATATATATATACATGTCATTAAATTTGTGACACATATATATATATATTTATATTTATAGTTCATACACTTCTACATAGTATAATAGCCGCTAATTCAATTGCCGGCTTTTGTGAAAATGCAGAACCCGACATGAAATGACACTTGGTTTACATAGAGTTAACCATGTCTTTTCATGTAGTTTGATATCTGATTTGCACAAACAATTACTTGAGTGTAAAGGGTATGCCACACTAAACAATATCGCTAACGGGATCGCTAAAAAACGTCACTATTTAGCGATCCCGTTAGCGATATTGTTCAGTGCGGCAGCTTCCAGCGACGAGCTTCCTGCTGTGATCTCGCTCGTCGCTGGAATCGCTCCGGACCCTATTTCATCGCTGGCGCTCCCGCTGGGTAAGTATCTAATCGCTGTGTGGCACCTTTTCTTAGCGATTTAGCGGTACTTTTGTACCGCTAAAGTCGTTAAGAAGATCGCTAACGGCGATAGCGTCGTTAACTATATCGCTAAATGCGGCAGCATTTAGCGATATAGAAACAATCCCGCTAGCGATCTCATTAGTATGCAACGCTAACGAGATCGCTAGCGGGATAGCTTAGTGTGGCAGTACCTTAAGTGTGCAAAATTTCACACCTGTAGGGGTTAATTAAAGGTGTAAATTCGTAGCAAAAAAGTCCGTTTTTTTTACAACGAATTTACACCTTTAATTAACCCCTACAGGTGTGAAATTTTGCACACATAGACTGATGTAATTGTTTGTGCAAATCAGATTGCAAACGACATGAAAAGACATGGTTAACCCTATGTACACCAAGTGTCATTTCATGTCGGGTGCTTCTGTCTTTTCACAGAAGCCGGCTTTACCCGGCAATTGAATCAGAGGATATTTTACTATGTAGAAGTGTATAAACTATACATATATGTATATATATATGTCACAATGACATGTATATATATATATATATATATATATATATATATGTATTCTATGTGTGTATATTTAGTGTTTACAAGGAAATAAAGGTTTTTTTTAGTTGCGATATTTTGTTCCCATAGACTTACATTGGACTTCCGGTATTGTAATCGGATATCGACGATATTTAGTGATATCGGCGATACAATTTCGATACGATATTTTTAGATATTGAGCACTATCGCTCAACACTACTCATAATTTTTTGCTGCATCTTGCCTGTAGAATAATTGTGGGCATAGTAGCAGTGTGTGGTACTCATTGTATTAGGCCATCTATACAAAGCTCCACCAGCCTTAAAAAAAAGAATTTCTATCTGCATCTTGCCTGGACAATAATTTTGGGCATAGTAGCAGTCTGTGGTACTCATTCTATTAGGCCATCTATACAAAGGTCCAGCAGCATTGAAATACTCATAATTTTTTGCTGCATCTTGCCTGTAGAATAATTGTGGGCATAGTATCAGTCTGTGGTACTCATTGTATTAGGACATCTATACAAAGCTCCACCAGCGTAAAAAAAAAAAAATTTTATCTGCATCTCGCCTGGACAATAATTTTAGGCACAGTAGCAGTGTGTGGTACTCATTCTATTAGGCCATCTATACAAAGCTCCACAAGAGTTTAAAAAAAAAAGAATTTTTATCTGCATCTTGCCTGTAGAATAATTGTGGGCATAGTAGCAGTCTGTGGTACTCATTGTATTAGGCCATCTATACAAAGCTCCACCAGCCTTAAAAAAAAAAAGAATTTCTATCTGCATCTTGCCTGGACAATAATTTTGGGCATAGTAGCAGTCTGTGGTACTCATTCTATTAGGCCATCTATACAAAGGTCCAGCAGCATTGAAATACTCATAAAATTTTGCTGCATCTTGCCTGTAGAATAATTGTGGGCATAGTAGCAGTCTGTGGTACTCATTGTATTAGGCCATCTATACAAAGCTCCACCAGCCTTAAAAAAAAAAAGAATTTCTATCTGCATCTTGCCTGGACAATAATTTTGGGCATAGTAGCAGTCTGTGGTACTCATTCTATTAGGCCATCTATACAAAGGTCCAGCAGCATTGAAATACTCATAAAATTTTGCTGCATCTTGCCTGTAGAATAATTGTGGGCATAGTAGCAGTCTGTGGTACTCATTGTATTAGGCCATCTATACAAAGCTACACCAGCATTGAAATACTCATAACTTTTGGCTGCATCTTGCCTGTAATATAATTGTGGGCATAGTAGCAGTCTGTGGTACTCATTGTACTAGGCCATCTATACAAAGGTCCAGCAGCATTGAAATACTCATAATTTTTTGCTGCATCTTGCCTGTAGAATAATTGTGGGCATAGTAGCAGTCTGTGGTACTCATTGTATTAGGACATCTATACAAAGCTCCACCAGCCTTAAAAAAAAAAAGAATTTCTATCTGCATCTTGCCGGGACAATAATTTTGGGCATAGTAGCAGTCTGTGGTAATCATTGTATTAGGCCATCTATACAAAGCTCCACCAGCGTTGAAATACTCATAATTTTTAGCTGCATCTTGACTGGACAATAATTTTGGGCATAGTAGCAGTGTGTGGTACTCATTCTATTAGGCCATCTGTACAAAGCTCCACCAGCCTTAAAAAAAAATAAATTTCTATCTGCATCTTGCCTGGACAATAATTTTGGGCATAGTAGCAGTGTGTGGTACTCATTCTATTAGGCCATCTATGCAAAGCTCCACCAGCCTTAAAAAAAAAAATTCTTTCTGCATCTTGCCTGGACAATAATTTTGGGCATAGTAGCAGTGTGTTGTACTCATTCTATTAGGCCATCTATACAAAGCTCCACCAGTGTTGAAATACTCATAATTT
Organism: Oophaga sylvatica; assembly: GCA_033576555.1. NCBI lineage: Eukaryota > Metazoa > Chordata > Amphibia > Anura > Dendrobatidae > Oophaga > Oophaga sylvatica. The sequence continues at coordinate 65,904 of JARQOD010002807.1, read as the reverse complement.
TTTGCTGCATCTTGCCTGTAGAATACTTGTGGGCATAGTAGCAGTCTGTGGTACTCATTGTATTAGGCCATCTATACAAAGCTACACCAGCGTTGAAATACTCATAATTTTTGGCTGCATCTTGCCTGTAATATAATTGTGGGCATAGTAGCAGTCTGTGGTACTCATTGTACTAGGCCATCTATATAAAGGTCCAGCAGCATTGAAATACTCATAATTTTTTGCTGTATCTTGCCTGTAGAATAATTGTGGGCATAGTATCAGTGTGTGGTACTCATTGTAATAGGCCATCTATACAAAGCTCCACCAGCCTTAAAAAAAAGATTTCTATCTGCATCTTGCCTGGACAATAATTTTGGGCATAGTAACAGTCTGTGGTACTCATTCTATTAGGCTATCATATACAAAGGTCCAGCAGCATTGAAATACTCATAATTTTTTGCTGCATCTTGCCTGTAGAATAATTGTGGGCATAGTAGCAGTCTGTGGTACTCATTGTACTAGGCCATCTATATAAAGGTCCAGCAGCATTGAAATACTCATAATTTTTTGCTGTATCTTGCCTGTAGAATAATTGTGGGCATAGTAGCAGTGTGTGGTACTCATTGTATTAGGCCATCTATACAAAGCTCCACCAGCCTTAAAAAAAAGATTTCTATCTGCATCTTGCCTGGACAATAATTTTGGGCATAGTAGCAGTCTGTGGTACTCATTCTATTAGGCTATCTATACAAAGGTCCAGCAGCATTGAAATACTCATAATTTTTTGCTGCATCTTGCCTGTAGAATAATTGTGGGCATAGTAGCAGTCTGTGGTACTCATTGTATTAGGACATCTATACAAAGCTCCACCAGCGTAAAAAAAAATAATTTTTATCTGCATCACGACTGGACAATAATTTTAGGCATAGTAGCAGTGTGTGGTACTCATTCTATTAGGCCATCTATACAAAGCTCCACAAGAGTTTAAAAAAAAAGAATTTTTATCTGCATCTTGCCTGGACAATAATTTTGGGCATAGTAGCAGTCTGTGGTACTCATTGTATTAGGCCATCTATACAAAGCTCCACCAGCCTTAAAAAAAAAAAAAGAATTTCTATCTGCATCTTGCCTGGACAATAATTTTGGGCATAGTAGCAGTCTGTGGTACTCATTCTATTAGGCCATCTATACAAAGGTCCAGCAGCATTGAAATACTCATAATTTTTTGCTGCATCTTGCCTGTAGAATAATTGTGGGCAAATGTCACGCTGTCACTGCATACAGGAGGTCCGGGGTCTATGCTGACCCTAAGCAGGGGTCCTGACTAATCCCTCTACCTGGAGGTACTGTTGATGGTACAGAGGTCCAGGCCGCCAGCGTAACCCTATCTCCTGCAAATCCCTGACCCTCAGTAATCTAGTCCTGAGAAGGACCCCGATCACAACCACAAGGGACTGGAAGATATATGCCTAAACACAGTAATAGACGAACGAGACAGTACAAGGGGTAAACTAAAATCCACCTTGCATACAAAACTCACTCCACAACTACAGAGGGAACACCAACGGGTACGGAAATAAATGATAAAGCGAGGAGGGGAAAAAAAACACACCAGGTACTCTTCACTTCAGACTTCACAATACCACGATCTGCTCTGCTGGTCTGCATGAATGCCTTCACCGACACATTCCTAGCAGACCGGCAGGTATTTGAAGGAATCTCATTACTGCAGCATTAACTGCAGCTGGGCGAGGCTGGGCCTCGTCTAGCAAAGAGAGAGAGAGAATTAACTCCCTCACTGCTGAAAAACACAAAGCACCAAAAACTCAGCTGCGAGAAGTCAGATTGTGTAATCGCGACGATCTTCGAGGCGACACACCCGTGACAGTACCCCCCCTTCTACGAGGGGCCTCCGGACCCTCAGAGCCAGGTTTATCCGGGTGAGTCGTGTGGAAGGCCCGAATTAATCGGTCTGCGTTAATATCCGACGCAGGAACCCACGTCCTCTCCTCAGGACCATACCCCTTCCAATGAACCAGGTACTGAAGGGGCCGGCGGTTAAGACGTCAATCGATGATTTTCGACACCTGAAACTCCAAGTTACCATTGACCACCACAGGAGGAGGAGGTAAAGGTGACGGTATCACCGGCGCCACATACCTCTTAAGCAAAGATCTGTGGAACACGTTGTGAATTTTAAACGTAGGGGGGAGGTCAAGACGGAATGCCACCGGATTAATTATAGAACTGATCCTGTATGGCCCGATGAACCTGGGACCCAGTTTCCAAGAGGGAACCTTAAGTTTTATATTCTTGGTAGACAACCATACCCGATCGTTCACACATAGGTCCGGACCAGACACTCTCCTCCTGTCAGCCATACGTTTGTATCGGTTCCCCATAGTACTTAGATTGTTCAACACTCCTTCTCCACACTGAAGCAAGTGATGACGAAAATCGTTCCTCCTCCGGAAGCCCCGAAGAGCCCCCCCTACTGAAAGTACAAAACTGGGGATGAAAACCATATGCTCCAAAAAACGGGGACTTACCAGTGGACTCGCTCCGCCTATTGTTAAGAGAAAATTCTGCCAGATGGAAGAAAGAAGCCCAGTCCTCCTTGTTCTCTGACACAAAACACCGGAGATATGTCTCCAAGCTCTGGTTCAGACGTTCTGTCTGACCATTGGTCTGCGGATGTAAAGCCGATGAAAACGACAACTGCATCCCCCGCCGTGTACAAAATGCCTTCCAGAATTTGGACACAAACTGAGACCCTCGATCCGACACCACATCGGAGGGTACCCCGTGAAGCCTCACAATCTCCCCAATGAACACCTGCGCCAGAGTTTTAGCATTAGGAAGAGCGATAAAATGAGCCATCTTGCTGAACCTGTCCACTACAACGAGTATGACTGTTTTACCCGAAGACGGCGGGAGGTCCGTAATAAAGTCCATAGACAGATGAGTCCACGGACGCTCCGGGATCTTCAAAGGTAAGAGGGCCCCAGACGGACGGGTATGTGGGGTCTTAGAGCGCGCACAAACCCCACAGGACGCCATAAAAGTTACCACCTCCCTATGTAATTTAGGCCACCAAAACCGCCGCGAGAGGAGATGCACAGTTGCTTTATTCCCTGGGTGTCCTGCCAAAGCTGAGTTATGGTGTGCCTCGATCACCTTTTGTCGCAAGTGCTCTGGAACAAACAGTCTCCCTGGAGGTCCAACAGGGGCGTCCCCCTGAGCCTCCAATACCTCTTTCTCAAGCTCAGAGCATACAGCCGACACCACCACCCTCTCCTGAAGGATCGGAACCGGGTCATCCGTCTTCCCGGCCCCAGGGAAACTCCGAGATAAGGCATCCGCCTTTACATTTTTTGACCCAGGACGATATGTGACAACAAAATTAAACCTGGTAAAAAACAACGACCACCTAGCTTATCTGGGATTCAGACGTTTTGCGGACTCTAAATAAAGCAGGTTCTTGTGATCGGTGATGACGGTGACCGGGTGGACTGCCCCCTCCAAAAAATGACGCCACTCCTCAAAAGCTAACTTAATGGCCAAGAGTTCCCTATTGCCGACATCATAATTCCTCTCCGCGGACGACAATTTTTTAGAGAAGAAAGCGCACGGGTGCCACTTACCAGGGGACGAACCTTGAGATAATACCGCTCCCACCCCTACCTCAGAAGCGTCTACCTCCACAATGAACGGCTGTGACGCATCCGGTTGAATGAGTATGGGAGCCGAAGCAAAACATTTTTTCAAGGAGGAAAACGCTTGACAAGCCTTGTCAGACCACCTAGAAAAATCCGTCCCTTATTTAGTCATGTCTGTGAGAGGTTTAACTATGGACGAGAAATTACGAATAAATTTCCGGTAGTAGTTACCAAACCCCAGGAAACGTTGTAGTGCCTTAAGATCCTCTGGCAGATCCCACTCAAGAACTGCCCGCACTTTCCCAGGGTCCATACGAAAACCGGACGCTGACACCAGGAAACCTAAAAACTGAAGTTCCTGTACGGCGAACACACACTTTTCCCATTTGGCGTACAGTTTATTATCCCGCAAGATCTGCAACACCTGCCTAACATGCTCCTGATGAGACACCAGATCCGGCGAGTAAATTAAGATGTCATCCAGATATATGACAACAAACTGTCCCACCAGGCGGCGAAAAATGTCATTAACAAAGTGTTGGAACACCGCCGGGGCATTAGTCAGACCAAATGGCATGACAAGGTTCTCATAATGCCCCTCCGGAGTGTTAAACGCCGTCTTCCATTCATCCCCCTCCTTCATCCTAATCAGATTGTACGCCCCCCTGAGATCCAACTTAGAGAACCATTTGGCGCCCACGATCTGATTGTAGAGATCGGGAATAAGTGGGAGCGGATATGGATCTCGGACCGTAATCCGATTAAGTTCACGGAAATCCAGGCAAGGGCGTAGGCCTCCATCTTTCTTCTTCACAAAGAAGAACCCCGGGGAAGATGAAGGTCTAATATGCCCCTTAGCCAGACTCTCTGAAATATAATCCTTCATGGCCTGCCTCTCAGGACCAGAAAGGTTATACAACCTAGATTTCGGCAACTTGGCCCCAGGGAGCAATTTAACAGAACAGTCATACACGCGATGAGGAGGTAGTTCTTGACACCCTTTCTCTGAGAATACATCCTCAGAGTCCAACAGAAATGGAGGTAAGGTCCTAGGAGCGATCGCACCGATGACCGTATTCATGCAGTTTTTATTACAGAATTCACTCCATTGGCTTATCTCTCTGGATTGCCAATTAATAACCGGGTTATGCTTAGTTAACCAAGGAAGGCCCAGCGCTATAGGAGTGGGAAGACCCTCCAATACGTAACACGACAACAGTTCTTTATGTATCGCCCCCACTTGAAGATCTTTGTTATGCACTGCTTGCAAAAAACTACCCTGACCGAGAGGTCTGGCGTCGATCGAGATTATGGGGATGGGTTTAGCCAATACACTCAGTCGCATACCTTGAACCCGGGCAAACCGAGCGTCCACCAGATTAGCCCCGGCCCCACTATCCAGAAGAACAGATATCCTCTCAGTTCTCGTACCCACCACCACCTCCGCCGGTACGAGGAATTGAGACGGACCTAGGGACAAAATACCTACTCCCAGATTGCCGTCCACCACACAACCTGGGATCAATAGTTTTCCGGCGACTTCTCACTCTGCAAATGATGGGATGGACACCCCCCAATAAAATGTCCCTTTCTCCCGCAGAAGGAACACCTTCCTGTCTTGTGGCGCACTGCCGATCCCCTCCCCCGGAATGATGTCCCTCCTAACTGCATTGGCTCTTCTGGACTGACCAGGGGAACCTTCATATAAGAGGCCCTAGTAGAAGGTGGAGTCATCACAGGGGGCGGAGTTACCCCGCACCTCTCCCGAAGCCGTCTGTCAATGCGAATAGCAAGGGCCATAGCGGCTTCCAGTGACGTGGGAGGGTCATACTGTGCCAGCACATCCTTTAATTTGTCAGATAAACCTTGACAAAACTGGCTCCTGAGAGCCGGGTCATTCCACTGGGTGTCCGTGGCCCACCTACGGAACTCCGAACAGAATTCCTCCGCCGGACGATCTCCCTGCTGTATCTTACGTAACTTAGTTTCAGCAAGAGAGATCCGATCCGGGTCATCATATACAAGACCCAGATGTCACGCAGTCTCTGCGTACAGGAGGTCAGGGGCCTAAGCTGACCCTAAGCTGGGGCCCTAACTAATCCCTCTACCTGGAGGTACTGTTAAAGGTACAGAGGTCCAGGCCGCCAGCGTAACCCCTATCTCCTGAGGATCCCTGAACCTCAGTAATCTAGTCCTGAGAAGGACCCCGATCACAACAACAGGGGACAGGATAATATAAGCCATCACACAGTACTAGACGAACGAGACAGTACAAGGGGAAAACCAAAAAACCACCTTGCATACAAAAACTCGCACACAACAACAGAGGAACACCAACGGTAAGAGAAAATAATAAGCGAGGAAGGGAAAAAAACACACAAGTAAGCTTCACTCAACTCCAAAATACACAAGCCGCTCTGTTGGTCTGCAAGGATGCTTTCACCGACAACTTCCTAACAGACTGGCAGTATTTGAAGAGTCCCACTTCTGCAGCATTGACTGCAAGCTGGCGAGGCTGACCTCATCTAGCACAGAGAGAGAGAATTAACTCCTCACTGCTGAAAATACAAAGCACAAAAACTCAGCTGCGAGAAGTCAGGCTGTGTAACGTGATGATCTCGTGGCGACACACCCGTGGCAGTACCCCCTTCTACGAGGACCTCCGACCTCAGGGCCAGGTTATCTGGTGACTTCGTGTGGAAGGCCCGAATTAATCGGTCTGCGTTAATATCCGATGCAGGAACCACATCCTCCTCAGGACCATACCCTTCCAATGAACCAGGTACTGAAGGACCGGCGATTAAAGCTGAATCGATGACTTCGATACCTGAAACCCAATACCATTGACCACACACTGGTGGAGGAGTTAAGGTGACGTACACACCGCGCGCACATACCTCTTAAGCAACGATCTGGGAACACGCTGGGAAGTTTAAACGTAGGGGGAGGTCAAGCGAAATGCCACCGGATTAATTATAGAACTGATCCTGTACGGCCCAATGACCTGGGACCAGTTCCGGGAGGGAACATTAAGTTATTATATTCCTGTAAACAACCATACCATCGTTCACACTAGGTCGGACCAGACACTCTCCCCTCCACATACTTTGTATCGTTTCCCATAGTAATTCAGATTATCAGCACCCTCTCCACACTGAAGCGAGTTGATGACGCAAAATACGTCTTCCTCAGGAACCCCCAAGAGCCCCCTACCTGAAAGTACAAAACTGGGGTTGAAAACCATATGCCCCAAAAAACGGGGACTTACCAGTGGACTCGCTCCGCCTATTATTAAGAGCAAACTCTGCCAGAGGCAAGAAAGAAGCCCAGTCCTCCTGATTCTCTGACACAAAACACCGGAGATATGTCTCCAAGCTCTTGTTCAGACGTTCCGTCTGACCATTAGTCTGAGGATGAAAAGCCGATGAAAACGACAAATGCATCCCCCGCCGTGTACAAAATGCCTTCCAGAATTTGGACACAAACTGAGACCCCCGATCCGACACCACATCGGAGGGTACCCCGTGAAGCCTCACAATCTCCCCAATGAACACCTGTGCAAGAGTTTTAGCATTAGGAAGAGCAGGAAGAGCGATGAAATGTGCCATCTTGCTGAACCTGTCCACTACAACGAGTATGACCGTTTTACCCGAAGATGGCGGGAGGTCCGTAATAAAATCCATGGACAGATGAGTCCAAGGACGCTCCGGGATCTTCAAAGGTAAGAGGGCCCCAGATGGACGGGTATGTGGGGTCTTAGAGCACGCACAAAGCCCACAAGACGCGACAAAAGTTACCACCTCCCTATGTAAGTTAGGCCACCAAAACCGACGCGAGAGGAGATCCACAGTTGCTTTACTCCCTGGGTGTCCTGCCAAAGCTGAGTTATGGTGTGCCTCGATCACCTTTTGTCGCAACTGATCTGGAACAAACAGTCTCCCTGGAGGTCCAACAGGGGCGTCCCCCTGAGCTTCCAATACCTCCTCCTCAAGCTCAGAGCATACTGCCGACACCACCACCCCCTCCTGAAGGATAGGAACCGGGTCATCCGTATTCCCGGCCCCAGGGAAACTACGAGATAAGGCATCCGCCTTTACATTTTTTGACCCAGGACGATATGTGACGACAAAATTAAACCTGGTAAAAAACAACGACCACCTAGCTTGTCTGGGATTCAGACGTTTTGCGGACTCCAGATATAGCAGATTCTTGTGATTGGTGCTGACGGTGACCGGATGGACTGCCCCCTCCAAAAAATGGCGCCACTCCTCAAAAGCTAACTTAATGGCCAAGAGTTCCCTATTGCCGACATCGTAATTCCTCTCAGCGGTCGACAATTTTTTAGAGAAAAAGGCGCACGGATGCCACTTACCAGGGGACGAACCCTGTGACAATACTGCTCCCACCCCTACCTCGGAAGCGTCTACCTCTACAATGAACGGCTGTGACGCATCAGGTTGAATGAGTATGGGTGCCGAAGCAAAACATTTTTCAAGGAGGAGAATGCTTGACAAGACTTGTCAGACCACCTAGAAAAATCCGTCCCTTTTTTTGTCATGTCTGTGAGAGGTTTAACCATGGACGAGAAATTACGAATAAATTTCCGGTAATAATTAGCAAACCCCAGGAAACGTTGTAGTGCCTTAAGATTCTCTGGCAGATCCCACTCAAGAACTGCCCGCACTTTCCCAGGGTCCATACGAAAACCGGATGCTGACACCAGGAAGCCTAAAAACTGGAGTTCCTGTACGGCGAACACACACTTTTCCCATTTGGCGTACAGTTTATTATCCCGCAAGATCTGTAACACCTGCCTAACATGCTCCTGATGAGACACAAGATCCGGCGAGTAAATTAAGATATCATCCAGATATATGACAACAAACTGTCCCACCAGGCGGCGAAAAATGTCATTTACAAAGTGTTGGAACACCGCCGGGGCATTAGTGAGACCGAATGGCATGACAAGGTTCTCATAATGCCCCTCCGGAGTGTTAAACGCCGTCTTCCACTCATCCCCCTCCTTCATCGTAATCAGATTGTACGCCCCCCTGAGATCCAACTTAGAGAACCATTTGGCGCCCACGATCTGATTGAAGAGATCGGGAATAAGTGGGAGCGGATACGGATCTCGGACCGTAATCCGATTAAGTTCACGGAAATCCAGGCAAGGGCATAGGCCTCCATCTTTCTTCTTCACAAAGAAGAACCCCGCGGCCACCGGGGAAGATGAAGGTCTAATATGCCCCTTAGCCAGACTTTCAGAAATATAATCCTTCATGGCCTGCCTCTCTGGACCAGATAGGTTATACAACCTAGATTTAGGTAACTTGGCCTCAGGGAGCAGTTTTACAGAACAGTCATACACGCGATGAGGAGGTAGTTCCTGACACCCTTTCTCCGAGAATACATCCTCAAAGTCCGCCAGAAATGGAGGTAAGACCCTAGGAGTGACCGCACCGATGACTGTATTCATGCAGTTTTTATTACAGAATTCACTCCATTGGCTTATCTCTCTGGATTGCCAATAAATAACAGGGTTATGCTTAGTTAACCAAGGAAGGCCCAACACTATAGGAGTGGGAAGACCCTCCAACACGTAACAAGACAACAGTTCTTTATGTATCGCTCCGACTTGAAGTTTTACGTTATGCACTGCTTGCAAAAAACTTCCCTGACCGAGAGGCCTGGCGTCGATCGAGAATATGGGGATGGGTTTAGCCAACACACTCAATCGCATACCTTGAACCCGGGCAAACCGAGCGTCCACCAGATTAGCCCCGGCCCCACTATCCAGAAGAACAGATATCCTCTCAGTTCTCGTACCCACCACCACCTCCGCCGGTACGAGAAACTGAGACGAACCTAGGGACGAAATACCTACTCCCAGATTGCCGTCCACCACACAACCTGGGATCAATAGTTTTCCGACGACCCTTTATTCTGCAAAGGACGGGATGGACACCCCCCAATAAAATGTCCCTTTCTCCCGCAGAAGAAACACCTTCCTGTCTTGTGGCGCACCGCCGGTCCCCTGCCCCGAAATGATGTCCCTCCTAATTGCATAGGCTCCTCTGGACTGACCAGGGGAACCTCCATATAAGGGACCCTTGAAGAAGGTGGAGTCATCACAGGGGCGGAGTTACCCCGCACCTCTCCCGAAGCCGTCTGTCAATGCGAATAGCAAGGGCCATAGCGGCTTCCAGTGACGCGGGAGGGTCATACTGTGCCAACACATCCTTTAATTTGTCAGATAAACCTTGACAAAACTGACTCCTAAGAGCCGGGTCATTCCACTGGGTGTCCGTGGCCCACCTACGGAACTCCGAACAGAATTCCTCCGCCGGACGATCTCCCTGCTGGATCCTACGTAACTTAGATTCAGCAAGGGAGATCCGATCCCGGTCATCATATACGAGACCCAGAGCAACAAAAAACCTATCCACTGACTGGAGAGCCGGGGAGCCCGGGGGAAGAGAGAACGCCCATGATTGTGGGTCCCCTTGTAGGAGCGAGATGATAATTCCCACCCTTTGTTCTTCACTCCCCGATGACCGAGGCCGCAGCCGAAAGTACAACTTACATGCCTCCCGGAAAACAAAAAACTTGTCCCGCCCCCCAGTGAACCTGTCAGGGAGAGCTACTTTAGGTTCTGGTCCGGCTTGCTCCGGGGAATACAAAACCTTGGACTTAACATCCGTCAGCTCCATGGACAAACTCTGCAACTGTCGAGCAAGACTGGCTACTGGATCCATGGTAGCTGGAGAGAATCTTTTGTCGGTCGGTGAAAATGTCACGCAGTCTCTGCGTACAGGAGGTCAGGGGCCTAAGCTGACCCTAAGCTGGGGCCCTAACTAATCCCTCTACCTGGAGGTACTGTTAAAGGTACAGAGGTCCAGGCCGCCAGCGTAACCCCTATCTCCTGAGGATCCCTGAACCTCAGTAATCTAGTCCTGAGAAGGACCCCGATCACAACAACAGGGGACAGGATAATATAAGCCAACACACAGTACTAGACGAACAAGACAGTACAAGGGGAAAACCAAAAAACCACCTTGCATACAAAAACTCGCACCACAACAACAGAGGGAACACCAACGGGTAAGGAGATAAATAATAAAGCGAGGAAGGGAAAAAAACACACAAAGTAAGCTTCACTCCAAACTCCAAAATACCACAAGCCGCTCTGTTGGTCTGCAAGGAATGCTTTCACCGACAACTTCCCTAACAGACTGGCAGGTATTTGAAAGAGTCCACTTCTGCAGCATTGACTGCAGCTGGGCGAGGCTGGGCCTCATCTAGCACAGAGAGAGAGAATTAACTCCCTCACTGCTGAAAAATACAAAGCACCAAAAACTCAGCTGCGAGAAGTCAGGCTGTGTAATCGTGACGATCTTCGTGGCGACACACCCGCGACACCAGAGCTGCGAAAAATCTATCCACTGACTGGAGAGCCGGGGAGCCCGGGGGAAGAGAGAACGCCCAGGATTGGGGGTCCCCTTGTAGGAGCGAGATGACAATCCCCACCCTTTGTTCTTCACTCCCCGATGACCGAGGTCGCAGCCGAAAGTACAATTTACATGCCTCCCGGAAAACAAAAAACTTGTCCCGCCCCCCAGTGAACCTGTCAGGGAGAGCTACTTTAGGTTCAGGACCGGCTTGCTCCGGGGGGTACAAAACCTTGGACTTAACGTCCGCCAGCTCCATGGACAAACTCTGCAACTGCCGAGCTAGACTGGCTACTGGATCCATGGTGGCTGGAGAAAATCTTTAGTGCGGTCGGTGAAAATGTCACGCTGTCACTGCATACAGGAGGTCCGGGGTCTATGCTGACCCTAAGCAGGGGCCCTGACTAATCCCTCTACCTGGAGGTACTGTTGATGGTACAGAGGTCCAGGCCGCCAGCGTAACCCTATCTCCTGCAAATCCCTGACCCTCAGTAATCTAGTCCTGAGAAGGACCCCGATCACAACCACAAGGGACTGGAAGATATATGCCTAAACACAGTAATAGACGAACGAGACAGTACAAGGGGTAAACTAAAATCCACCTTGCATACAAAACTCACTCCACAACTACAGAGGGAACACCAACGGGTACGGAAATAAATGATAAAGCGAGGAGGGGAAAAAACCACACCAGGTACTCTTCACTTCAGACTTCACAATACCACGATCCGCTCTGCTGGTCTGCATGAATGCTTTCACCGACACATTCCTAGCAGACCGGCAGGTATTTGAAGGAATCTCATTACTGCAGCATTAACTGCAGCTGGGTGAGGCTGGGCCTCGTCTAGCACAGAGAGAGAGAGAATTAACTCCCTCACTGCCGAAAAACACCAAGCACCAAAAACTCAGCTGCGAGAAGTCAGATTGTGTAATCGCGACGATCTTCGAGGCGACACACCCGTGACAGCATAGTAGCAGTCTGTGGTACTCATTGTATTAGGCCATCTATACAAAGCTACACCAGCGTTGAAATACTCATAATTTTTGGCTGCATCTTGCCTGTAATATAATTGTGGGCATAGTAGCAGTCTGTGGTACTCATTGTACTAGGCCATCTATACAAAGGTCCAGCAGCATTGAAATACTCATAATTTTTTGCTGCATCTTGCCTGTAGAATAATTGTGGACATAGTAGCAGTGTGTGGTACTCATTGTATTAGGCCATCTATACAAAGCTCCACCAGCCTTAATAAAAAAGAATTTCTATCTGCATCTTGCCTGGACAATAATTTTGGGCATAGTAGCAGTCTGTGGTACTCATTCTATTAGGCCATCTATACAAAGGTCCAGCAGCATTGAAATACTCATAATTTTTTGCTGTATCTTGCCTGTAGAATAATTGTAGGCATAGTAGCAGTCTGTGGTACTCATTGTATTAGGACATCTATACAAAGCTCCACCAGCGTTGAAATACTCATAATTTTTTGCTGCATCTTGCCTGTAATATAATTGTGGGCATAGTAGCAGTCTGTGGTACTCATTGTATTAGGACATCTATACAAAGCTCCACCAGCCTTAAAAAAAGAAAGAATTTCTATCTGCATCTTGCCGGCACAATAATTTTGGGCATAGTAGCAGTCTGTGGTAATCATTGTATTAGGCCATCTATACAAAGCTCCACCAGCGTTGAAATACTCATAATTTTTAGCTGCATCTTGACTGGACAATAATTTTGGGCATAGTAGCAGTGTGTGGTACTCATTCTATTAGGCCATCTGTACAAAGCTCCACCAGCCTTAAAAAAAAAAAATTTCTATCTGCATCTTGCCTGGACAATAATTTTGGGCATAGTAGCAGTGTGTGGTACTCATTCTATTAGGCCATCTATGCAAAGCTCCACCAGCCTTAAAAAAAAAAAATATTTCTGCATCTTGCCTGGACAATAATTTTGGGCATAGTAGCAGTGTGTTGTACTCATTCTAATAGGCCATCTATACAAAGTTCCACCAGAGTTTAAAAAAAAAAGAATTTCTATCTGCATCTTGCCTGTAGAATAATTGTGGGCACAGTAGCAGTCTGTGGTACTCATTGTATTAGGCCATCTATACAAAGCTCCACCAGCGTTGAAATACTCATAATTTTTTGCTGCATCTTGCCTGTAGAATAATTGTGGGCATAGTAGCAGTCTGTGGTACTCATTGTATTAGGCCATCTATACAAAGCTCCACCAGAGTTCAAATACTAAGAATTTTTTGCTGCATCTTGCCTGTAATATACTTGTGGGCATAGTAACAGTCTGTGGTACTCATTGTATTAGGCCATTTATACAATGCTCCACCTGAGTTGAAATGCTCATAAATTTTTGCTGCATCTTGCCTGTAATATAATTGTGGTCATAGTAGCAGTCTGTGGTACTCATTGTATTAGGCCATCTATACAAAGCTCCACCAGAGTTAAAAAAAAAAGAATTTCTATCTGCATCTTGCCTGTAGAATAATTGTGGGCAGAGTAGCCATCTGTGGTACTCATTGTATTAGGCCATCTACACAAAGCTCCAGCAGAGTTGAAATACTCATAATTTTTTGCTGCATCTTGCCTGTAGAATAATTGTGGGCATAGTAGCAGTCTGTGGTACTCATTGTATTAGGCCATCTATACAAAGCTCCACCAGAGTTTAAAAAAAAAGAATTTCTATCTGCATCTTGCCTGTAAAATAATTGTGGGCATAGTAGCAGTCTGTGGTACTCATTGTATTAGGCCATTGTGAGGTAGGGAATCCGCCATCTTGGATAGGACCTATACCAGCCTCCATTTAGTCTGTGCACAGAGCCACAGGCTGCTAACTGCACAGGGCCTGTTAGCATATTCAATACGATAGGGTTTGATGTCCACTGTGAATCAAAAGGGCTTTAGTATGCTAAGTGATTCAGGCCCATGTTTGAATGGCAAGGTCTTTAGTATGGTAACGAGTTAAGACCCAAAACAGAGCCAAGCCAGTATGGTGAATAGTAAAGTTTGTTAGCATGGTAATGAGATGCCTGGGGGCTTCAATTAGACTATACCTTTCAGCCAGACCATGAAAACACATCTATTTATATCCCAGACACGAAGGCTCCGTTCTAGGATTATGAATTATGAGCACATCTTTGTAGGTACATTCTCATAAAAATATCTGTGTGACCCTGCGGACCTCGGGCATTTTATGGTGCAACTGCCGAGTCGGTGATGGCTTGGGGGCTGAGATATAGAGATTGGCCATCCACAATGACCCAGTCGGGCCAGGTTTGATATCCATGCGACAGGCAAAACATACTGCATCCGCTGGTACCTCTCGTGTCCTGATCCGATCGTCCTGGAGAAAGTTAACCCCTTTATTAGGTATTGGGAATAAATTCTGCAGGGGGCTAAGGGTGGAGATTTTCAGCCCACCCTAGGACACCGAGGGGAGGGACCTAGCAGGTTTAAGAACTGTGAGCTAAGGGCAGACCAGATCCATTCTCACAGAAGCCAAGAAGCAACCAGGGACAGAACTGCCAAGGGAGCAGCGGCACACGTTTTGGGGGACTGTCCAGCAACTAAGACTTTCACCTGTGGATCGCAGAGCTCCCTGCCTCCACATGTCCCTACAACCTGGTAATATTGACCTCTAGCTAATACCTCTAAGCCTTGTATTGTTGTATTTTACTCTGACTGCAAATACATTGTAATTCCGTTGTATAGCTTACTGTATATTTCTGTAATTATCTAGTGCGCCCTTAAGGCAATTAAACCATAAAATTAATCTTGGGCTGATGCTTTTACTCTGATCACGAATCTTAGAATACCCAGTGGGTAACAGGACACCCTCCCCGGCGGCCATTTGCTCTAGGTGCAGTTCCCTTACTGACCTGAGAGACAAAGGGGGCGCCGTAGAGCTGGGCCTGTGGAGTTACGTCACATTGGTGACGTGGAAGGAAGGGGGCCGTCCTTCACATTTGGTGGCAGCGGTGGGATCAGAGTAATAGTGTGCGTGGGACCCCTACTCCCAGACACTAAAGACTACCGGCGGTAATTTTCACTGCTAGGGTCTTAAGGTCAGCCCAGCACTAGACAGTCAGAGTGTAAATATAATAAGTTGTGTGCAAGGTCAGGGTTGCAGCTGTGTCAGTAACCAAAGGTTCCCAAGATGGCGGAAGGCACTAGGAGTAAGGCAAAGGGGGAGGCCAATGCTATGGTCTATGAGGGGTTCGATACCGATGGAGGCGAGGGGGAGCTCAGCCAGGGCTCCTCAAGGAGCTAGATCCCCATGCTCAGTCCCGCAGTGGACTGTCCACCACCTGCCCATCCCAGCCTGTCCAGATCAGAGGCCCTTTTCCAAGCGGCTATGGCACAGCTCGAGGCTGGTAATGACGCCGCCCATGACAGACTCCTGGCAGCGGCAGAGAGAGCAGCGGAGCGTGAGCATGCAGAACGCCGTGAAACAGCGGAGCGCTGGCACCGACTGGAGATGGCTCAGCACGGGCCCCCGCTGGGCGCTCCAGCCCCACCGGAGACAAAGACTTCCAAGGTCCGGGCGGAGGACTTTCCCCTGCTTGAAAAGGATGGAGACCATGGGCGTACCCAGGATCAAAACTAGAGGGGGGCAAGCCAATGTCGCATCTTATACAGGTTACATCATATACACTGTACAATATCCTGCATATTAGGTATGGAGCATTAGAACTGTTGTATATTGTATAATACAGCAGTGTATGCGACATATACCATATATTATACATGGCAGTCGCGCTCATGTCGGGAGCGGTACCAGCAAGTCCAAGGATCGCAGTGCGATCCTCGCATGAGTTATACGGCCGTCTGTCTATGCCCTTGTTATAATAATACTGAAATATTAATCTATTATTAAAGTATTAAGGAGCTCACAAGTAAAAAAAAGCCCCCTACCTCCCCTGTCCCCCACCCACACCCCAACAGCCCATCGTCTCACATGCACCCCTTAGTATTCTGTCCCACTGACCCCACAATACCCCCATCCTCTCACATGCACCCCTCAGTGCTCTGTTGCCCCTCCCCACTTCAGTCCCCACAATACCCCCATCCTCTCACAGTAAACCCCCAGTGCCCTAGCCCCACAATACCCTCATCCTCTTACATTCAACCCCAGTGACCTGTCCACCCTCCCTCACAATACCCCATCCTCTCACATCAACCCCTGTGCGCCAGCCCCCACAATATCCCCATCCTCTCACATTCACCAACCAGTGCCCTGTATCCCCTCCCCCACAATACCCCATCCTCTCACATTCACTCTCTGTGCCCTGTAGCCCCTCCCCCACTTCAGCCCCCACAATACCCCCATCCTCTCACATTCACTCTCTGTGCCCTGTTGCCCTCCCCCACTTCAGTCCCCACAATACCCCCATCCCCTCACATTAACCCCCCCAGTGCCCAAGCCCCCACAATACCCCATCCTCTCACATTAACCCCCTCAGTGCCCTAGCCCCCACAATACCCCATACTCTTACATTCACCCCAGTGCCCTGTACCCCTCACCCACAATACCCCCATCCTCTCACATTAACCTCCCAGTGCCCTAGCCCCCACAATACCCCATACTCTTACATTCTCCCCAGTGCCCTGTACCCCTCACCCACAATACCTCCATCCTCTCACATTAAACCCCCCAGTGCCCTAGCCCCCACAATACCCCATCCTCTTACATTCACCCCAGTGCCCTGTACCCCTCCCCCACAATACCCCCATCCTCTCACATTCTCCCACAGTGACCATGACATGCCTGAGCAGAATGAATTTAATAAATTCCATCCCCTCTTACCATGAAGCTTGCAGGCAGTGGCTGAGGCAGGAGCAGGAAGTGTCCAGTGTCTGCACACAGAGGGCACTAGGACCCAGTGTGGCTGAGACAACCAGAGCCTGCAGGGCAGAAAGTGAAACTACAGCTGCTGCAGCCAGGAAGAAGCTCCTCTGGTGAGACAGCAGCTCCGTGCACTGCGCACACAGACAGGCACTGCAACATGTGGCAGAGGGAGCCGGCATTGTGCTGCTCTCTCCGCTCTCTTTCATTGTGTGCCCCTGCTTCTAGGGGGGGGCAGCTGCCCCCCCCCACCCCACAGTGGGTACGCCCATGATGGAGACCTGGATTCCTTTCTGCTAGCCTTTGAGAGGACCTGCCTCCAACATCATCTGGCCCTAGATTAGTGGGCAAGGTACCTGACCCCCGTTTGAGGGGTAAGTCCCTGGAAGTTTTGGGGGACTTACCTGCCGGGGAGGAGCAGGACAACAACAGCATCAAGCGGGCCCTGATCCAGCACTACAACCTCACCCCGGAGTCGTACCGCAGGAAGTTCAGGAGCCTGCAGCGGGGTTCAAAGGACACCTGGACCGACCACATGCGGGCCCTGCTGAGAGCTGCGGAGCACTGGACCTCGGGTCTAGAGCTCACCACCCGCCAGGAGGTCCAGGAGCTGTTCGTCACGGAGAAGTTCTTGTGGAACTGCCCAGAGGACCTCCAGTAGTTCCTCCATGACCGGAAACCAAAGGGGGCTTCTGCTACAGCCGCCCTGGCAGACGAGTATGCCAACAACAGGGCGCCTGAGCCGAAGAAGCCAGCCAGCAGCACCTGGAGAGGGGGTAAGCCCAATACTGCCCCGGCCCAATCCCCAGCCCCCAGAGTGCAAGGGGTGTACCCCCTGCTGCCTTCTCCAGGCCAGGAACAGAACCCAGACGTTGTCATCATTGCAACCAGCCAGGACACTTTAAGGCTGCGTGTCCCCAGCGCCAGAAGGCCCCATCCCTGTCCCAGAAACCATCCACTGTTTTGTGTGTGAGAGGGGGTGGTGGGAGGTCCCTGGACAATTACCAACCCGACACCATCGGCCGCTCAGCGGTCATGGGACTGCGGGACACAGGCGCTGAACGAACCCTGGTACATCCTGAGGTGGTGTCCCCTCAAGACTTGGTGCCTGGGAAAACCCTTTCCGTCTCCGGAATTGGAGGCGTTGAACTGGTGCTGCCCGTCGCCAAGTAGTATTTGGACTGGGGCGCCGGGAGGGGGATGCGGGAGTTGGGAGTAACGCCAAATATTCCTGCAAATGTGTTGCTTGGGACCGATTTGGGGCAGCTAGTGTCCCAGTATGTGGCCACTGAACCCCCAAGTTCGGCTCCCCAAGAATGTCATGACTCTACTGTGAATGCTAATAATAATAATAATAATAATCTTTATTTATATAGCGCCATCATATTCCGCAGCGCTTTACAGTTTAACAGTTTCAAAACACAAGTCATAAGTAACAACGTTAACAATACAGTAATTAAAGCAAAATAAGACGGCCCTGCTCGTGAGAGCTTACAATCTACAATGAGGTGGGGGAGATACAAAATACAGGTGTGTATATACAATGGTGCATTTACAATGATGGTCCAGCCATCTTAAGGGAGTGAGGGATGGATGGAGATAGTGAATGGGCTACACACACACACACACTTACACATAGAATGACTTTGATTAGTGAATGTGATAGGCCGCTCTGAACAGATGTGTTTTGAGGGAGCGCCTGAAACCATGCAAATTGTGGATAGTCCTAATTTCTTGGGGTAGAACATTCCAGAGGATTGGCGCAGCGCGGGAGAAGTCTTGGAGTCGGGAGTGGGAGGTACGGATTAGTGCAGAGGTTAGTCGAAAGTCGTTTGCAGAGCGCAGCAGTCGGTTAGGCCGATAGATAGAAATGAGGGAGGAGATGTAGGGGGGTGCTGCAGTGTGGAGAGCTTTGTGGGTGAGAACAAGTACTTTGAATTGGATCCTATAATGAATGGGCAGCCAGTGTACGGACTGGCGAAGAGCGGACGCGTCCGAGTACCGATTAGCCAGATGGATAACCCTGGCTGCTGCATTAAGGATGGACTGGAGAGGGGATAGTCGAGTAATGGGGAGGCCAAGTAATAGAGCGTTACAGTAGTCCAGGCGGGAGTGGATCAATGCTACAGTGAGGGTTTTTGTTGTTTCCATGGTGAGAAAAGGGCGGATTCTAGAGATGTTCTTTAGGTGTAGGCGGCAAGAGCGGGCAAGAGATTGTATATGGGAGGTGAAGGAGAGATTGGTATCAAACATAACACCCAGACAGCGAGCCTGCTGCCGGGGTGTTATTATGGTGCCGCCCACTGAGAGGGAAATGTCAGATTTAGGGAGGTTAGTAGACGGCGGGAGCAGAAGGAGTTCAGTTTTGGAGAGGTTGAGTTTCAGATAGAGAGAGAGCTAATGTTAATATATTGAATGTGCCTCCAATAGTGGAGGAGGGAGTGAAATCTGATGGTAAGCCATGCACTGACACTACAGACACAGGGCTCACAGTGAAGACAGGTGAGGAGGCTGCAGGGGAGAGCTCAGAGGTGGAGGGAGGGGCTGCTATGGGCAGTATAGGGCCCCTAAGTGAATCCAGCCTGCTGAGTCTAAAGGTACTGCCACACTAAACAATCCCGCTAGCGATCACGATAACGACGCATACTAATGCGATCGCTAGCGGGATTGTTTCTATATCGCTAAGTGCGGCCACATTTAGCGATATAGTTAACGACGCTATCGCCGTTAGCGATCTTCTTAACGACTTTAGCGGTACAAAAGTACCGCTAAATCGCTAAGAAAAGGTGCCACACTAGCGATATATACTTACCCAGCGGGAGCGCCGACGAGAAAATAGGGTCCGGAACGATTCCAGCGACGAGCGAGATCACAGCAGGAAGCTCGTCGCTGGCAGATGCCGCACTGAACAACATCGCTAACGGGATCGCTAAATAGTGACGTTTTTTAGCGATCCCGTTAGCGATATTGTTCAGTGTGGCATACCCTTTAGGCCTCTGCAGAAGGAGGAACAGGCCATGGGGGGAGGATGCGTCCCGGGAGAGGAGCCACCAGGTAAGACCCCAGGGCAGGAGTTCCCCACATCCGGGATGTCAGGAGGCCAGGGAAGTCTGCCTGACCCGGCGACTTGGTCAGGGGACGAGGGGAAGCAGGCGCTATCCGTGGTCTCAGCGGTCGTGGCCGCTGTTACCAGGATTGGGAGGGCCGAAGCCCAAGGAGCCTCGCGGAGGTCCGACAGTTTCCCCCTCTCCGACCAAGTGGCTGCCGTGTTAGACAGGGGCCAGGAGATAGATCCCGGGGAACTGACAGAGGATGTGGCAGTTTCATCAATTCTTGCCACATCAAGTCAGGGATTTCAGGCAGCGTTGGAAGCTGACGTTAGCCTGAAGACTCTCAAGGAGCAGGCGGCACAGCCTCCCCTGGAGTCCGACCGCGATCGATTGGTCTGGGACCAGGGACGGCTGTACCGGGTAACGGTCCAGCAGGGTTCACCGGAGGCGTGGCCCAGGGACCGACAGTTAGTGGTACCCTATCCGTTCAGGGCGGAATTGTTGCGGATCGCACACGAAATTCCCATGGCCGGACACCTAGGGATCGCTAAAACCAGTGCCAGGCTAGCTCAGCATTTCTACTGGCCTGGAATGAGGACTGAGATGATAGCCTACTGCCGTTCGTGTGACACCTGTCAGAGGGTGGGGAAGGCGGGGCGGCGCCCCGAAGCCCCACTGGTAACTCTGCCCATCATCGAAGAGCCTTTCTCGAGGGTGGCTGTGGATCTCATTGGACCTCTGTCACTCCCAGCCGCTCCGGGAAATGCTTCATACTAACGGTATGTATGGGCGACGTGTACGGTGGCCCCTTGCTCTGGTGAAGGAAGCATGGGAAGGGAATTTAGCCACCCTGGAGTGTCGGTCATTGAGTATGTCGTGCGCTTCCGGGACCGAATGATGGCCTTGACATGGCTGGTGCATGACAATATGGCCCAAGCCCAGGCTGACCAGAAGCGGTGGTACGACCAGAATGCTTGTGAGCGGACCTACCAGGTGGGTCAAAAGGTGTGGGTACTGGTCCCCGTACCTCAAAACAAGCTTCAGGCGGCCTGGGAGGGTCCATACCTCTTGCACGAGCAGCTCAACGCCGTCACCTACCTGGTCACCCTGGACCACGCCCGTGGAAGAAGGAAGGCCTTACAAGTGAACATGATGAAGGCCCATCATGAGCGGGAGGCTTATGCCCACCCAGTGTTGCAACCTTCCAGAGGAAGGAGAGGCAGAAACCCTCCTGGATCTGCCACCCTAGCCAAGGAGAGGGTGCGGAAGGGCGCATGGGGGAACACAAGAATGTGATACCCCCTAGCGCCCTCAAAAGCAGGGAGGTGTGAGGTAGGGACGCCGCCATCTTGGATAGGGCCTATACCAGCCTCCATTTTGTCTGTGCACAGAGCCACAGGCTGCTAACTGCACAGGGCCTTTTAGCATATTCAATACGACAGGGTTTGATGTCCACTGTGAATCAAAAGGGCTTTAGTATGCTAAGTGATTCAGGCCCATGTTTGAATGGCAAGGTCTTTAGTCGGGTAACGAGTTAAGACCCAAAACAGAGCCAAGCCAGCATGGTGAATAGTAAGGTTTGTTAGCATGGTAATGAGATGCCTGGGGGCTTCAATTAGATTATACCTTTCAGCCAGACCATGAAAACACATCTATTTATATCCCAGACATGAAGGCTCCGTTCTAAGATTATGAATTATGAGCACATCTTTGTAGGTACATTCTCATAAAAATATCTGTGTGACCCTGCGGACCTCGGGCATTTGATGGTGCAACTCCCGAGTCGGTGAACATACTGCATCCGCTGGTACCTCTCGTGTTCTGATCCAATCATCCTGGAGAAAGTTAACCCCTTTATTAGGTATTGGGAATAAATTCTGCAGGGGACTAAGGGTGGAGATTGTCAGTCCACCCTTGGACACCGAGGGGAGGGACCTAGCAGGTTTAAGAACTGTGAGCTAAGGGCAGACCAGATCCATTGTCACAGAAGCCAAGAAGCAACCAGGGACAGAACTGCCAAGGGAGCAGCGGCACATGTTTTGGGGGACTGTCCAGCAACTAAGACTTTCACCTGTGGATAGCAGAGCTCCCTGCCTCCACATGTCCCTACAACCTGGTAATATTGACCTCTAGCTAATACCTCTAAGCCTTGTACATTATTGTTGTTTTTTACTCTGACTGCAAATCCATTGTAATTCCGTTGTATAGCTTACTGTATATTTCTGTAATTATCTAGTGCGCCCTTAAGGCAATTAAACCATAAAATTAATCTTAGGCTGATGCTTTTACTCTGATCACTAATCTTAGAATACCCAGTTGGTAACAGGACACCCTCCCCGGCGGCCATTTGCTCTAGATGCAGTTCCCTTACTGACCTGAGAGACAAAGGGGGCGCCGGAGAGCTGGGCCTGTGGAGTTATGTCACATTGGTGACGTGGAAGGATGGGGGGCCGTCCTTCACAGCCATCTATACAAAGCTCCACCAGAGATTAAAAAAAAAAAGAATTTCTATCTGCATCTTGCCTGTAGAATAATTGTGGGCAGAGTAGCAGTCTATGGTACTCATTGTATTAGGCCATCTACTGTATACAAAGCTCCACCAGCGTTCAAATACTAAGAATTTTTTGCAGCCATCGTTTTTTGTGCAAACAACTCCACAGTTGTCAATTAGGTAACCACCAAAATGAGTGGCAAAAGGCCTGCTGCTGGTGGAAAGGGGAATAGGCGTGTTGTGAAGGGAAAAAAAATGTTGTGTCCGTGGGGTAGGTGTTAAAGCAACAGTAATATCTGCAGAAGAAAGACCATCTTCCAGCCAAACTAAGATGTCTACTTCTTTTAGTGGACAATGTGGTACGATCCCTTTATTACGGGCACGCCCATCGCTACAAATTCCAGATGAGGCACAAAAAAAAAAGGTGCTTCAACAGATATCAAGTGCTCCTTTAAGTCGGCTCTCCACCTCAACTTCAACAACACAAAAACTCCAGTCCTCAGAGGTGTCACCCCAATCGCACTTGCTTCCTCACAGCTCCCAAGTCTCCAACTGCCCGTCTGAGTATGGGGTAGAACAGATGGTTGAGTCTGCAGAGCTGTTTTCTCATACTATAGCCTGAGAATCAGAGGTCGTCTCCACAGCTTCTGTGAATCCAGACGAGGAAATGATCTGCACTGATGCCCAGAATGTTTATGAGTCGGATCCAGGACCATATGAAGAAGGTTCTGAGCATAATGTAGACCCTCGTTCCCAAACTGTAACTCCTGTTGGTGGAGACAATGAGGAAGACGATGATGAGACTCAAATACCTGATGTGAGCGACAACTTGAGTTTTGTGTCAGGGCAGGAAGAGGTTGGCTCTGAGGATGACGGGGGTGAGAACACACAGGGTGATGATGACGAGGTTGTAGATCCCACTTACTGTCAACCCACAGTCAGACAGTTGATGAGGTCAGCAGAGGAGGTGGAGGAGGATTCGAGTGACAACGAGGTCAGGGTGCGCCTTCCTGGACAGAGACATAGTACGGGAAGCACGTCACCAACTGCATCCTCAACCACAACTCTGCCTCTGACCACAAGCCAAGGTGGCTCTTCAGGTCGCATGGGTTCTAAGCCTTGCATAGCCTTGGCATTTTTTAACATCGATAAGGATGACCCAACTCGTGTTATCTATAACATTTGTGACCAAAAGCTAAGTAGAGGCCAAAAAATCCATAGTTTGAGTACTTCATGCATGAACTGTCACATGGATATGAAGCATAAGTTGCAGTGGCAAGCTCACTGTGCTACAATGCGGCCTAGCGGGCCGGGCCAACCACCGTCTGCCCCATCTTGTGCATCCGCGACCGCGGCCTCTTCATCCTCTGTGACTGGGGGGGACAGCATTCAGACCTATTTTGAGACTCAGACCTGGCACCTCTTTACCAGCAACAGCCAGTCAGATTGGCAGGTGGTCAGTTCATTTGGAAGTGTCCTCACCCATCCCTGTAGACTGTGAGCCCTTGCGGGCAGGGTCCTCTCTCCTTCTGTACTTGTGTGTGCCTTGTATTGCTCATGTTTACTGTACTTGTCTATATTTGCCCCTCTTCACATGTAAAGCGCCATGGAATAAATGGCGCTATAAAAATCTATAATAATAATAATAAAAAAAGAAGAAACACCAGCTGGTGTTGAGCGCTCTCCGACATCGAGAGCACCACCTTTGGATCAAGGCAATCTAATTTTTGCCCTTGCATCTTCCTCACAGACCGTCAGTTGTCCAGGGACACCCTACTCAACCCCATCTACGCACAACAGCCAGCCCTCGGTCCCTCAGATGTGGACAAGTAAAAGACCATTTCCTCCTAGCCATGAGAAAGCTAAGAGGTTGAATTTCACCATCTGCAAGCTCTTGGCTACAGAAATGCTGCCTTTCCGCCTTGTGGACACAGAGGATTTTCGAGACCTTATGTCCGTCGCAGTGCCCCAGTACCAAATGCCCTGTCGGCACTACTTCTCAAAGAAAGGTGTGCCTGCGCTCCACCAGCATGTCGCACACAACATCACCGCTTCTTTGAGAAACTCAGTGTGTGACAGGGTGCATTTCACCACAGACACTTGGACGAGTAGGCATGGACAGGGGCATTACATGTCGCTGACTGGGCACTGGGTAACTATGGTGACAGCAGGACAAGGGGCTGCTGACCAAGTCTTGCCGTCCCCACGAGTTGTGCGTCAATCCTCTTTATCTCGAAGTTCCTCCACTGCTTCTGCCTCCTCAACCTCCTCTCGGTCCTCCATCTGCACCCAAAGCCTGTCTGGTCATGCCACAGGCTTGCTAACTGCGCAGAAGGGTTCCTGCAGCACACCTCCTTGCTATGCTGGCAGAAGGGCTCAACGTCATCAGGCGGTTTTTACGTTGAAATGTCTGGTAAATGTGAGTCACACAGCTGAGGAGTTTGTGGTCAGCTCTGGAGAACCAGTTTCATGAATGGTTGTCTGCACTGGATCTGCAACCAGGGAAGGCCGTGTGCGACAATGCCGCAAACCTGGGTGCGGCCCTTCGCCGGGGCAATGTCACACAAGTGCCTTGTATGGCTCACGTGTTGAACCTGGTTGTCCAGCAATTTTTAGCCCACTAAACATGGCCTTCTGCAGAGGGCACGGTCACTGTGTGCTCACTTCCGCCGTTCGCATCCCGCAGCTCAGCGACTTACATCTCTACAGAAGTCGTTGGGCCTGCCACTTCACTGGCTAAAATGCGATGTGCCAACATGGTGGAATTCAACTCTGCACATGTTGCAGCGACTGTGGCAGCTCCGACAAGCCCTGGTGCAATACGTTCTGAATTATAGCCTGGGCCAACGAGATCCAGAGGTGGGGCAAATCACGCTGGAGGAGTGGTCTAAGATCAGGGACCTATGCACCCTTCTGCACAGTTTTGAAATGGCCACGAAGATGTTTAGTGCTGACGATGCCATTATCAGCATGACTATTTCGGTGATTTACATGCTGGAGCAGATGTTAAACAGAATTTGGAGTCAGGTGGTGGAACAAGAGGAGGTGGAGGAAGTAGAGGAGGAGGAGTTGTATGCGGAAGTGCTAACATCTGCAAGGTCCAGACGGTCGGCAGCACCAAGGCGGCTGGCATGGGAGGGTGGGGGAGAGGGATTAACCAGGGCGCATGGTAGCAGCCAAACTAGTGGGGAAGGTGCAGGAGCCCAGGAAGAAGTGGAGGACGAACTGGCGATGGGCATGGAAGACTCATCAGATGAGGGAGACCTTGATCACATTTCTGTTGTGCGAGGTTGGGGGGAGAGGGCAGAGGAAGGAAGCATGATTCGTACCTCGCCACCAACACAACAGGGACTTGGTGCTCCTGGATGCGCAAGACAGGAGTGCCTTCTTGCTGCACTACCTGCAACATGACCCACGAATTGTCAGAATTCGAAATAATCCTGACTACTGGGTAGCCACACTGTTAGATCCCCGGTACAAAAGTAAATTTGTCGAAATAATTTCTGCCATAGAAAGGGATTCACGCATGCAGGAGTATCAGCAGAGACTGTTGCATAATCTTACATGTGCTTTTCCACAAAACACCAGTGGTGCACATAGTGAATCTCACAGTTCTAACTTGCCAACCGTGGGACTGTCGAGTCTTCAGCACTCAAACCGTAACAGAAACACAGTATCTGCTGGTGTTCACAGCAATTTTGCGGAATCCTTTCACCAGTTTTTTAGCCCATCCTTTGCAAGGCCACAGGAGACAAGAAGTCAGACACATAGTCAATGCCTAGAGACGATGGTACAGTAGTATCTCCAACTGAACATCGAAGCCATGACTGTATCACTGGACCCTTGCTCTTTTTGAGCTTCCAATCTGGATAAATGGCTGGAGCTCGCCACTCACGCCTTGGAGATCTTGTCATGCCCCGCAGCCAGCGTTCTCTCTGAACGTGTGTTCAGCGCTGCTGGTGGTGTGCTGACAGATAAGCGCACGCGGCTGTCCACTGAGAATGTAGACAGACTCACGTTCATAAAGATGAACAAATCATGGATCCGCAAGGACTTTTCTACCCCTGTGTCATCCTGGGGAGAGTAAAAGCTTGAGGATTTGTTCAAATCACCTCACCAACTGTTTTAAGCAACTCTGGGGCAATTGATGCTACTTAAGTGGTGTCTGTGCCCCAAATTTTTGGAAAAAATTTAGACTCTTTTTGGAGTCCCCTTGCTGTGTTTTACGTGACGTTGGCATCATCAATTACTGGTGGGTTTGGTCTTTTCCCACCCCCCTTTTAACCATAAGAAACTACATACACTATGGCTTGGTGTAACACAGATGGTTGAGTGTGAAGACTAGAGCTGTTTACTCATACTATAGCCTGGGAATCAGAGGTCTGCTACAAAGCTTGAGTGTCTGCTAGTCAGCGGAGTAGCCACCGGCTGTAGATCTAATTACAAATTTTTAACTGCATCTAGCCCAGACAATAATTTTGCAACCAAATTCAGATAGACGGTTTCAACGGAGCGCCAGGCTGCGATAAAGGCAGATGAGATTAAAGGGAATCTGTCACCCTAAATTGGCGGGATATTTAAATGATGGCAGTCAGGTCAGATGGGCGGTGTTTTGGGTACTTGCCTTAACATGTTGTTCGCCGCTGTCTCCATTATTTCTGGGAATTGTAGTCGTTGCCCTCCATATAACGCGCCTGCACATTGCAATCTGTGGGCAAAGCATACTGCGTGTGCGCAATTCAAGATTGCAATGCACAGGCACGTTATATGGAGGGCAACGACTACAATTCCCAGAAATAATGGAGACAGCGGCGAACAACATGTTAAGGCAAGTACCCAAAACACCGCCCATCTGACCTGACTGCCATCATTTAAATATCCCGCCAATTTAGGGTGACAGATTCCCTTTAAGGTTGTCCGCTGCAGCTCCGGCCGGGATCAGACATAAATGATGATAAAGCAATCCGGTCATAAGGAGCGCGAGGGACGCAATTCAGCTGATATTAAAAAGTCTTAATTTATTGATATCCACAACGCGTTTCAACGGAATAGCTCCGTTTTCCTCAGCTGGCAGTTATACATAGAATGGAGTAGGAAAGCTATATAAAGGTGGAGCAGCAAATGAAAATTAAAAGGCAATTAATCAGAACACTCACATGATTAAAAATGCAAATATGACTGCTAAAAAGAAAAAAGAAAAAAAACCAAAACAGATAAATTGAATAAAACCAACCTAAAAACGACATAAAAACAATGTACACAAGGTAAAATAAATGAAAATAAATAAATAAATAAATCTCAAAATGCATATATTACGTGACTTTTTCAATAGTGAGGTTTAACTCCTCAGGGGCCAGTGTACCAAGTTTAAAAATCCAGAAACTCTCCCTTCTTATTAGATTATACCGATCAGGCATATCATCTGGTATCTGGTCAATAACAGTGAGTTTTTTCGTCGAACAGTTCGTCGAACACACGGCTGTTCGGCAAACCAAACTCGAACACTACGGGGGTGGCTCATCACTACTAATAATGTGAACATTGCTTTCAGGAGGCACTCCTGTACGTCTCTTCAAAGGGGTATTGGGATGCGTCCAAATTTTGGAAAGCCCTTCCACTCACTGCATAGGCAAACAGTATTGGAGACCCACTTCATAACAATGGTAACATTGTTTTCAGGAACTCCTTTACGTCTCTTCAAAGGGGTATTATGGTGCGTCTAAATTTTTGGCAGCTTTTGCATTCACTGCATAGGCAAACAGTATGGGACACCAAGATCCTAAAAACGGGAACTGTAGGGGTTGGTCAGCTTCAACAATGCAATTCTCCACTGCCGGTTCTTCAGCCTCAATACTGAAATTCTCCACTGCAGTTTATTCAGCCTCAACACTGAAATTCTCCACTGCAGGTTTTTCAGCCTCAATACTGAAATTATCCACTGCAGGTTCTTCAGCCTCAACACTGAAATTCTCCATTGCAGGTTTTTGAGCATCAACACTGACATTCCCCACTGCCGTGTCTTCATCCTCAACACTGCAATGCTCCAATGCAGGTTCATCAGCCTCAACACTGACATTCTCCAATGGAGGTTCTTCAGGCGCAACACTGCAATGCTCCACTGCCGGGTCTTCAGCCTCAACACTGACATTCTCCACTGCTGTTTCTTCATCCTCAACACTGCAATTCTCCACTGCTGGGTCTTCATCCTCAACACTGACATTCTCCACTGCTGGGTCTTCAGCCTCAACACTGACATTCTCCAATGCAGGTTCTTCAGGCTCAACACTGCAATGCTCCACTGCTGAGTCTTCAGCCTCAACACTGACATTCTCCACTGCTGGTTATTCATCCTCAACACTGCAATTCTCCACTGCCGAGTCTTCAGCCTCAACACTGCAATTCTCCAATGCAGGTTCTTCAGGCTCAACACTGAAATGCTCCACTGCTGGGTCTTCATCCTCAACACTGCAATTCTCCAATACAGGTTCTTTAGGCTCAACATTGCAATTCTCCACTGCCGGGTGCTCGGCCTCAACACTGCAATGCTCCGATGCAGGTTCTTCATACTCAGCACTGCAATTCTCCACTGCTGGGTCTTCAGCCTCAACACTGCAATTCTCTAATGCAAGTTCTTCAGGTTCAATACTGCAATGCTGCACTGCCAGGTGATCTTCCTCAACACTTCAATGCTCCAATGCAGGTTCTTCAGGCCCACTGCAGGTTCTTCAGCCTCAACACTGCAATTCTCCACTGCCGAGTCTTCAGCCTCAACACTGCAATTCACTGCATAGGCAAACAGTATGGGAGTACTAACTTCCTAATAATGGAAACTTTGGTTTCATGTGGCCATTCTGTACATCTGTTCAAAGGGTTATTGGTGTGTGTCCAAATTTGGGGCAGGCCTTGCATTCACTGCATAGGCAAACATTATGGGAGTACCAACTTCCTAAGGCCAGGTTCACATAGCGTTAATTGCAGTCCGTTCAATGCATAGCGTTGACGGACTGCTTAACGCTGCTGTTATATTGTGATCGCGTTTACCGATCACGCTAGTGCAGCTTCTCTATCTGTGCTAGCTGTGATGGACCCCCGAACACTGCAGACCACGTCCGAGGGTCCATCACAGAATGACGGCACATCGCTAATGCATACCGCTTAGGACATGCGTTAGCGATGCGCTCGGTTATTGGAGTGAATGGCAGCATTAACGGATGTGTTACATCGCGTTAATGCCGCGGTGTAACGCTATACGTTAAACTGACCTGACAACGCTATGTGAACCCAGCCTTATAATGTGAACCTTGCTTTCAGGTGGCCATCCTGTACTTCTGTTCAAATGGTTATTGGGGTGTGTGTAAATTTGGGGCAGGGAAGGCCTTGCATTCAATGCATAGGCAAACAGTGTGGGAGTACCAAATTAATAATAATGGGAACATTGCTTTCAGGTGGCCATCCAGTATGTCTGCTCAAACGTGTGAAGAAACCTTAATCTTAATTACCCAGACGACTATGTTTTTGCAATGAAAGAAGAATTGACATTTTATCTGTATACTAGCTGAAGAGCCCGGTGCTGCCCGGGCATAGTAACTAACTACGGTTAGTTATAACAAATAATAATGATTATATCTCTATATATAAAGCTGAGTGTAGAGCCCCGCTCACTCCGCATAGCCACATTCACTATAATATCCCACACAATCCCGTCAGCCAGAGCCACCGGACTACTACCCCTAATATCCCACATCGTCCAGTCAGCCAGAGCCACCGGACTACTACCCCTAATATCCCACATCATCCCGTCAGCCAGAGCCACCAGACTACTAATATCCCACATCATCCTGTCAGAGCCACCGGACTACTACCCCTAATATCCCACATCGTCCCATCAGCCAGAGCCACCGGACTACTAATATCCCACATCATCCTGTCAGCCAGAGCCACCGGACTACTACCCCTAATATCCCACATCATCCCATCAGCCAGAGCCACCGGACTACTAATATCCCACATCATCCCTTCAAAGCCACCTGACTACTACTCCTAATATTCCACATCATCCCGTCAGCTAGAGCCACCGGACTACTACCACTAATATCCCACATCATCCCGTCACAGCCGCCAGACTGCTACCCCTAATATCCCACATTGTCCCATCAGCCAGAGCCACCGGACTACTAATATCCCACATCATCCCATCAGCCAGAGCCACCGGACTACTACCCCTAATATCCCACATCATCCCATCAGCCAGAGCCACCGGACTACTAATATCCCATATGATCCCTTCAAAGCCACCTGACTACTACCCCTAATATCCCACATCATCCCATCAGAGCCACCGGACTACTACCACTAATATCCCACATCATCCCGTCAGCCAGAGCCACCGGACTACTAATATCCCACATCATCCCGTCAGCCAGAGCCACCGGACTACTACCCCTAATATCCCACATCATCCCATCAGCCAGAGCCACCGGACTACTAATATCCCACATGATCCCGTCAGCCAGAGCCACCGGACTATTACCCCTAATATCCCACATCATCCCGTCAGCCAGTGCCACCAGACTGCTTCCCCTAATATCTCACATCATCCCGTCAGCCTGGGGTCAGAACCAGAGTGCTGGATGGATTTGCCTTAACTTCCATACCGGGGATCCCTTTAAGAGAGGCCTGGCATCAGAACCAGAGCGCTGAGTGTATTTGCCCTGACTTCCATACCAATGATCCCTTTAATAGATGCCTGCGGTGAGAATCAGAGTGCTGAGGGATTTACCCTAACTTCCATACTGGAGATCCCTTTAAGAGAGGCCTGGGGTCAGTACCAAAGAACAGAGTGGATTTGCACTCACTTCCGATGCAGATGCAGGACGGCTGAGAGAAGGTGATCGCCTATGGCAGCCGATCACTTCCTGACTCCGAACGCAATCCTGACAACTACAGCTCTTTCAAGCTCGAGCTTCTGGCGGTAGTGTGGGCCATAATGGAGCAATTTGCAGAGTATCTAGCGGGATCCGAGGTGGTGGTACGAACTGACAACAATCCACTGGCTCACCTAGAAAACTCCAAATTGGGGGCCCTGGAGCAATGGTGGGTGGCCAGAATGGGCAAGTTCAAATACAAAATTGTCTATAAGAGAGGGGCAGAGAACGTTCACGCTGACGCCTTATCCCGGATCCGGCACACCGACCCAGGGCGGAGCCTGGATGAAGAGCTAGAAGGAGATGAAACGCTGTATTCTTTAAAACCCGCAGAGATCACAGCAATCGCAAGAGAGCAATCCTGTGCAAAACCAGAAAGGAGGATCCTCAAGCAATCTCGAGATGAATGGATATGGCAGCAACAAAAGGATAGCAAAATCAGCGCCCTCTGCCGGTGGGTCGCCCAAGGACAACTCCCCAAAGACGCCCAAAGAAAAACGCTTTCTAAAGACACTGTGCTATTGCTTCACCAATGGGAAAGACTGGTGATCAAGAAGGGGCTATTGTACCGTAAGACAACCCTACGTGCCGAGCCCACCGCAACCTGGCAGGTAGTGGTGCCGGGAGCCCTACTGGCTGACATTGCCTGGGAGGCCCATCAAAAAGGGGCTCATTTCGGGGTGCAAAGACCTTCCAGTGGCTACAGCGAATAGCCTACCATCCCCGGTTACAAACTGTAATAGAAATGTGCCATACGTGCCGCCTATGTGAGTTGACTAAACCACCAGAGCAACGAGCCCCCATACAAACGATTGTAAACATCGCACCCGTCGAACTGCTAATGGTGGATTACTTAACCATCGGTCTGGCTCACCAGGGATATCAGCACTGCCTAGTCATGGTGGACCACTTTACCAAGTTTGCTGTGGTGACCCCCACCCGAGATCAGAAAGCAGAATTGGCCGCTTATGCTGTCAAAACTTTATTCAAGTGTATGGCTGCCCGCAACGCATCCACTCAGACCAAGGCCACCGGACTACTACTACTACAAGGGGCCTGCTTCCTGGGGCGGGTAATGGAGGAACTGCACCGCCTGTACGACATTGAGAAATCCCGGACCACACCATATCACCCGCAAGGGAATGGGACCTGTGAACGGTTTAACCGGACTCTAATTCAAATGTTACGGACTCTGGAAGATGATCAGAAAACCCGATGGCCTGAATACGTCCCCGAATTGGTCTGGGTATATATTAACTGGGTACATGGGGTCACCGATTACACCCCGTACACACTGCTCTTTGGTCGGGAAGGCAAAGGGATTACCGAGGTAGATCTGGACCCCAAAGAAGAACAACCATGGGCGGGAGTTCACTCCTGAGTCCGGGACCACCGGTACCATCTGCAGACTCTGCATAGACTAGTGCAGACCAAACTCCAGGACCTGGAATATCCTGAGAAGACCACAACACAGCCTATTGAATTCCAAAAAGGGGATCGCCTGCTTGTACGAGACCAGCGGCCCCAAAGCAAATTGAGCCACCGATGGGAAGAAAGCCCTTACCGAATTCTACGACGAGTAAGTCCAGATGGGCCAGAGTATGAAATACAGTCAGAGAAAGAGGGGAACCAACTCATCCGGGTTGTGCACCGCAATATGTTACGACCCTGTATGTCCGCAGACCCCGCGCAGGCCCCAGCCCCTACAGCAGCCATTTGGGATGATGAAGATGAAGAGGACTATTTTATAAGACCAGCGGACACGTCCAGGGCCTGTGGCCTGGCGACTCCAATGGCACAACCACCTACCACAAACCCAGAGGACTCTATCCCGACCATTGAACCGCGATGCTCCGAGCGGTCTACAGCAAGCAAACCCCCTGAGTGATACGAACAGGTTCAGTTCGTGTGGCAGAGACAATTACAGTGCCGACATCATGACACAAAACCCCACAAACCCTCGACCGAGGACTGGCGAGCTCAAAGGATGGGGGAATTTAGGGGAGTGGGCCCCCACTGTGTGCCCGAGCCGGAACCAAGGGGGCTGTCACATAAGTTCCTAGGGAGAAGGTGCACGGGGTAAGGAACTGGAGGGAGACCCAGAGACTGTTCTGGAAGGTGCGGGGGCGAGCCTAAGATAAAAGGAGAACAGGAGACCAGCAGGGAGGAGTTGACGCAGAGACAGACAGAAGGGAGGAAGGAGAGACCTGCTGGGGAGTGGAGAGGAAGCCCAAGCCAGCTGCCACGCGTGAGCAGACTCATGGACCCACGTGACTCGGGGAGAGGACTAACCCGAGCGGTGCGCAGAAGAAAGTAGAACTGTGATGCATTCACCTTACAGTGCCCGACTCCAGGCTGCGGCCTATACTCTGCAAGCCGCGGCCTCCTCGGCCTTGCTCCAGTCCACGGTTGCGGCCTGTCTGCCTCCAGCCGTGGCCGCTGCTGCCTCACTCCAGCCCGCGGTCGCGGCCTGTCAGCCTCCAGCCACGGCCGCCGCTGACTCACTCCAGCCCACGGTTGCAGCCTGTCCGGCACCATCCGCGACTGCCACTATCCCACTACAGCCCGCGGCTGCGGCCCACACAGCAGAGCTGCCGCCATCTCGCCCCCAGGAGGGGCGGACTCAACGCCAGTGTGCTTTTCCAGGGCCTGTTGCGCCCCATCTACACCTGGGTGTAAGAACGCCCGAGGTCTACAGCAACTCCTCATCGGCTGGGCCCAGTGGCTGAGACATCAAACGGACATCCATCGGACCACGACTCTGCAGGACGTCAGAGCCAGATAAGTGACATTCTGTTTATTGTTAAATATAGTTCTAGGACATTTAGTTGGTTCTATCGTGGCTCTATAGTTATTGGTACTTGTCTAATAGTTGTTCGCTTACGTTAATGTGTGTTGTTGTATAGCTTCCCTGTGAGGAGAATCTCTATTAGCCACCCAGTTATTTCTCTAACCGGCATATAAAGGTTCAATTTAAGCTTGCTCCGTCTCGTCACTGCATCCCGCGTACCTGCGAATACCACAGGTGCGCAAAGTATTCAGACCTCTTTAAGTTTTTCACTCTTTGTTTCATTGCAGCCATTTGGTAAATTCAAAAAAGTTCATTTTTTTTTCTCTTTAATGTACACTCTGCACCCTATCTTTACTGAAAAAAACAGAAATTTAGAATTTTTTGCAAATTTATTAAAAAAGAAAAACTGAAATATCACATGGTCATAAGGGTTCAGACCCTTTGCTCAGCCACTCATATTTAAGTCACATGCTGTCCATTTCCTTTTGATCCTCCTTGAGATGGTTCTACTCCTTCATTGGAGTCCAGCTGTGCTTAATTTGTGATAGGACTTGATTTGTAAAGGCACACACCTGTCTATGTAAGACCTCACAGTTCACAGTGCATGTCAGACCAAATGAGAATCATGAGGTCAAAGGAACTGGCCAAGGAGCTCAGAGACAGAATTGTGACAAGGCACAGAGGTGGCCAAGGTTACAAAAGAACTACTACAGTACTCAAGGTTCCTAAGAGCACTGTGGCCTCCATAATCCTTAAATGGAAGAAGTTTAGGACCACCAGAAGTCTTCCTAGACCTGCCATCCAGCCAACTGAGCAATCATGGGAGAAGAGCCTTGGTGAGAGAGGTAAAGAAGAACCCCAAGATCACTGTGGCTGAGCTCCACAGATGCAGTAGGTAGATGGGAGAAAGTTCCACAAAGTCATCTATCACTGCAGCCCTCCACCAGTCAGGCCTTTATGGCAGAATGGCCAGACAGAAGCCTCTCCTCAGTTCAAGACATATGAAAGCCCGCATAGAGTTTGCTAAAAAACACATGAAGGACTCCCAGACTATGAGAAATAAGATTCTCTGGTCTGATGAGATGAAGATTGAACTTTTTGGTGATAATTCTAAGCAGCATGTGTGGAGAAAACCAGGCACTGCTCATCACCTGCCCAATAGAATCCTAACAGTGAAACATGGTGGTGACAGCATCATGCTATGGGGGTGTTTTTCAGCTGCAGGAGCAGGATGACTGGCAGTGAGTCGCACTTAGTACCAGGGCAATGGGGTACTCGGCACCGAGCCCATGGAAATCTATGGGAGTTGTCACTGGTAGCGGTGGGCTCGGTCCGTGGCCCTGGGCGCTCATACAATGGGGGGTATTTACAGGGGATTATTAGGATAGGTAGTTCGTGACGCCACCTGTGGTATCTGGTTATTTGGACCAGCGCTGCTATAAGGACTTTCACAGGGGATGTTATGGGGCAGCTTGGTAGTAAGTCTCCCACAGGTGAGACGGGTCCCTGGAAGTCTATGGTGATGGGACAGGGTGTAGATAATAATTCAGTCGCACCCAATGCAGCTTCTTTTCATACCTTTTACTGGTAGATGGTTCATGCAGGTCCCGGGGAGCTGGTCGGGGTGGAGAGTGCACATTCGGGTAACAGCTGAGCAGGTTAGAGGCCTCCTTTACTTCCATATACATGTGAGTCCAACTTGCCTGAAGCGAAGTTAACTCTGAATCTCCAGCTTTCTCAATAGCTGTACTGCCCGGCCAACATTGTGGTGGAGCCTTCTATGTGGTGAGAACAGAGTCCTTTTATGCGGGGCCCTGCTAAAAGTCCTTGTTCCCCCTGACTCCGATTACGTATTGACACTTAGGGCTGCTCTCTGCGACCTGTAGTCCAGATGCCTCCGGTTTTCTTGTTACTAAGCTTGAAACTGTAGCAACGTTCGGACCCCGGTGTCCGGCAATTTAGTGCAGGTAATCCAATACCTGAAGCACTTCTCTATGTCTTCTCCACTGCCCTTCGCCCTGCTCTCGCTCTTAGCATAAACACTTGTAGCTTCGATGGTAATGTCAGCTTTCTCCTAGAGCTCGCTGAGCAGCTCTCAGTATCCTCCTTACTTCAGCTTCTGTTGAGGTACTGATTACGGGTAGCTCTGACTAGGCTAGGATGATCTACTTCACCCGTACTAGCCTCCACTTGCTTGTCAGGTGAGCTACGCTAACTCTGCGAGGATTCAATCCTTTCTCCTCTCCTTCCAAGTCCAGACTCCACTGGCACTGAACTGCACTGTCCGAAGACAGGAAACTGACTGCACTGTCCTGAGACAGGAAGCTTGACTGAGCTCTGCTACATGTCACCACCTCCTATACCCCTGGTGGGTGTGTCTAAAAGTGTGAGTGAAGTGCATATCAAGCTTTGCTGTTACCTTCCTGTGCACTCTCCTGGACTTTATGTGTGCCTGCGTAGCTGGGCTACACAGCAGCAATTAAAGGAAACATGAATGCGGCCAAGTACAGTGATATCCTGAATGAAAACCTCCTTGTGATGATATTGCAAGCTTCATGTCTTGTGCTGTTGCTAGAACTACCACCCCCACTGTTTGCAAGCACAGGGCAAAGTGCCCCTCCCTCCTTCTCTCTGCAGCTCTCATACTTCTCCCTTCCCCCCCTGTCAGCCTGCACTCAGGCAGTGTAATGTGAGCTGCCAGTGATGGAAGTTTTCCCGCTTCACCGCAGGGGTCCTGCATTGTCCGAACACGTGCTTTCTTCCTATAGCAGCCATGTTGGAGTATTCATTCTTTTTTGGTTAATAACACGGTGGGAGCATTCGCTAGAAACACGAACGTCACTGTGTTGAACCATGCGCCGACGGGCATCGTTCCCGTGGTACCGGTGAACCCGTAACTCCAACAGAGCCCGAGAAATGGAATTCTCGGGTGCCCCATGAGCTATGTCACCCAAGTTTGGGTTCATTTGAACCATTATTTCAAAGCAAGATCATTGATAGGTCTGCCGTTATTCTGCTAGAGTTCCCCGCCGAGTTATGAACCTTATGATATTGCAGAGCTCAAACCATAGCTTGCAGCCAGGGGAGGTGGCTAGAGGACCAGCCCTTTTTGTGAGGTCAGAAGCTGACATGCATAAGTCTTACAGTGAAGTTCCTTAGGGAGATTCTTTCTGCTGGGATGTGCTGAGTAAGAGATCTCCCAATGAACTATGACGTGTGGCTCCTTCCCCCAGCCTGGCTTGCCTGTATATGATCTAACTATCATGTGAGTTATCTTTCATTCTTAATCCCATTTTATTTTATAACTGCATCTGTACATAACGATATTGTCTCAGTTTGTTACATCTTTTTATATTATATAAGCATTGCCTGTTTTTAAGGAATAAACCTATAAATTTATTAGTTTGTTTCTCCTGCTCTATAAACGAATTTGCACGTGCCTGAAGCACTATGCTACTGTTTTGGGGTTGCTACGGACCCTCTTGATAAATTGTTCATCAAAAGCCGTAGCTGGTGGCAGCTAAAAGAAAGGGGTGTAAAGTGTTAATCTATTGGGTGACGCTGGCAGTGACGCAGCGGGGTTTATAAGGGTACTGCCTGGCTGCAGCCAGGAGTAATCATAATTCCCTCACTGCAGCGTGCCCAATAGCCAGCACACATCCAAGTGACCCGTCTGGCGACTAATTATCCTAGGTGCAGTTCCCTGACTGACCTGAGGGTAAAGGGGGGCGCCAGAGAGCTGCCAGTTCCTAAGTGGAAGTGGGATAGTTATAAATCCCTGCAGTTTACTGGGTCGGACGGCAGCAGCCGTCGTGTGTGTGCACGTTCCATCACATGTGGTGGCAGCGGTGGGATCACAAGCCGTGACCCCCGGGCTACCGTGTGGCGGACCGCGGCACCGTTCATCACATATTGGTGGCAGCGGTGGGATTATAGAGCATTAGTGATCTGGTTTGAGCAATCATTCCATTCACTAAAAAACTTGCACGGTTCTTCAGCGACCCTGCAGCTAAAGTTTTGGAGAACAGACTCAGTGTTTTTTAGTCCTGAGACAATTGTGTGTACTTGCGGTTACCCCTCCCTTCTCTTTGTTTTTCTATCCTATCTTTTATTTGGCAACCATGGCTACCATAGGAGCAAGTTGGTTCGACAAGCAGAGCAAGGACACCCTTGTGGGAATCTGCAAGTACCACGGCCTTGTCCACACGAACCGAACCAAAGGCCAACTGGTCCAGGCCCTGAAGGAGCTGGGCGAGCATCGGAGCGTGGCGGGCGCAGGAGCCGGCCCAAGCCAAGGTGGTGCCGCAGGAGCAGAGGCCCAACCCCTGACTGCTTACACCCAGAGAGAGGTGGACCCTTACCTGCAGGCGGCCCTGGAGGGACTCACCGCTGACAACCGGGAAGAACGCCTGAGGCTGATCCAGCAAGCTCAAGAGAGAGCCGACCAGCGAGAGGCCAAACAGCGAGAGGCTGAGAGAGCCGAGCGCCAAGCCCAGCGGGGAGGCCGAGCGGGAGGCTGAGAGAGCCGAGCGGGAAGCTCAGAGAGCCCATGAACTGGAGCTGCTCAGACAAGGGACAATGCCCTCCACAGCCCAGAGCGGTACACCCAGCAGCTCTCAGAGTCCCAAGCCCCGGCCGGAGCACTTTCCCGTGCTGGAAAAGGAAGGAGACTTGGACACTTTTCTGCGGGCCTTTGAGAAAGTCTGCAGACAGTACCGGCTGCCTTCCGACCAATGGGCCAGGTACTTGACCCCCGGGCTAAAGGGCAAAGCTTTGGAGGCGTTCGCTTCCCTCGCGCCAGATCAAGACAGTGACTATGAGGCCATCAAGCAGGCCCTGATTGCCAAGTACCAGCTAACCCCTGAGGTATACCGAAAGAAGTTCCGGAACCTCCAACGTGGCCCACACGACAGTTATAGCGATGTGGTGC
Organism: Oophaga sylvatica; assembly: GCA_033576555.1. NCBI lineage: Eukaryota > Metazoa > Chordata > Amphibia > Anura > Dendrobatidae > Oophaga > Oophaga sylvatica. The sequence continues at coordinate 26,775 of JARQOD010002807.1, read as the reverse complement.
AAGGACTCAGGAACCACTTTGACCAGTGGATCCAGGGACTGTCAGTTGACACCTATGCGGAGCTGAAAGACCTGATGATCAAAGACCAGTTCCTGCATCTGTGCCCAGCTGAGGTCCGACAGTTCATCCTGGACCGAGAACCAGAGGACGCGGTCACAACAGCCCGGATCGCCGACAGCTATGAGGCCAACCGGAAACCCGAGGTGCGGAAGACCGTCACCTCCCGCTGGGGAGGGGGTAAGCCTGCAACCAACCCCAGTGCCCCTGCCAGTCGTCCCTCTGGAGGCACTATCCCCTTTGCCAGCGCCAGGCCTACATCAGACCCCGCCAGTGTTTCCTGTAAAAGGACTGGTCACATCAGCGCCACCTGTCCGGAGAGGCAGAAGAACCCCCCAGCCAAGGCCTCCGGGCCCAACGCCTCTGTTCTTTTGGTGGGTGGTGTGGTGGGGAGGGTTGATGACAACGTGCAGCCCGTCCGCGTGGGGGCCCGTCTTGCTACAGGCCTCAAGGACACCGGGGCTGAGCGAACCCTCATCCGACCCGAACTGGCGGCCCCTGAAGAGTTGATTCCGGGGAAAACCCTAACTGTCACAGGGATTGGGGGTGTCCACTACCCCTTGCCGATAGCCCGAGTTTTCATTGACTGGGGTACCGGGAGCGGGGTGAAGGAAGTGGGGGTGTCCGAAAACCTGCCCACTGATGTTTTATTGGGGACTGATCTGGGGAGGATGGTGGCGTACTATGTCCCTGACACCCCTTCCCAATCTGATGATAAGGTTAACGTTAACCATGATGTTGATGTTGATGATGATGGGAAACTGATTGTGTTACTTGCTAATGCTTTGCGAAGTGATGATGCAACTGATAACCTTTCTTTCCCTAGGACTGATGTTGATAGTGATGTATCTGTGCCATCTGAATCTGTTAACCCTTTCTCTGAAGTGGTAGATGTGTCCACAGGTACAGGAGCGTTCAGTCCCGCCACTCTGCGGAGTGAGACGGCTGAGGAACCCCTAGCAGGAGCAAGCGACAGTGCTCAAGGAAATGGGGAGGTGCATGGGAACCGGGAGGAAGGTGACGCCATGACACTGACCAGTGCCACCGAGGAAGGTAACTGGCCCATAAGTAGCACTGCTCCTGAAGTGTTGGGGGTGGATGGGGAGGTAGAGCCCATAGCAGCGCAGGCTGATGGGTCTATAGTAATCCCCGGGGAGACTGCATATGTAGCTGCTGTCACCCGCAGTCAGAGTGCCCGGATCGCAGGTAGCGCCCTGCCATCTGGACCCTCCTCCGCTACAGGAGAGACTGAACCAGAGGTGGACCCAGAGCCGGTCCCAGAGGGTCCCAGTGAGGAAGGAACCCTGACGTCACTTCTGGCTGCCTCCAGCCAGGAGTACCAGGCCGCTCTGCACTCAGATGCGAGCCTGGGGAACTTGAGGCACCTTGCCGAGACGCCCACCTCCGTGACTGATAAGGAGAGAGTGTTCTGGGAACGAGGAAGGTTGTACCGGGAGACAGTACCCGGAGGTTCCCAAAAGGAGTTGTTGAGGGAAAAACAGCTGGTCGTCCCGCACCAGTTCCGAGGTGAGTTGTTGAGGATTGCCCATGAGATTCCACTTGCTGGACACTTGGGGATTAGCAAAACTAAGGCACGGCTGTCTCAACACTTCTATTGGCCCAAGATGGGGACAGATGTGACTAACTACTGCCGCTCCTGTATCACCTGTCAAAGAGTGGGGAAGGCGGGGCCTGCTCTTAAGGCTCCTCTGATCCCGTTGCCAGTGATAGAGGAGCCTTTCCAGAGGATCGCGGTGGACATTGTGGGCCCGCTGGCCGTCCCCAGCAGCTCTGGAAAGCAATACATCCTGACTGTGGTAGACTACGCTACCCGGTACCCGGAGGCGGTAGCTCTGTCCTCAACTAGGGCAGATAAGGTGGCAGATGCACTGGTGACCATCTTTTCACGGGTAGGATTTCCCAGGGAGATGCTTACCGATCAAGGGACCCAATTTATGTCTCGCCTAATGAAGGCTCTCTGCAGCAAAATGCAGGTGACGCGTATGGTATCGAGTGCGTATCACCCACAGACCAATGGTTTGTGTGAGCGCTTTAACGGTACCCTCAAACAGATGCTCCGCATGCTGGTTGAGACCCAGGGACGCGATTGGGAGCGGTACCTCCCACACCTGCTATTTGCCTACAGAGAAGTCCCGCAGGCCTCGACGGGGTTCTCCCCCTTCGAGCTCCTGTATGGTAGGCGAGTCCGGGGACCCCTTGGGTTGATAAGAGAATCCTGGGAAGATGAGCCAAACCCCACGGAAGTGTCCATCGTGGATTATGTCATGCGCTTCCACGACAAGATGCAGACCTTGACGCAGTTGGTGCATGACAACATGACGCAGGCTCAGGCTGACCAGAAGCACTGGTACGACCAGAACGCCCGGGAGCGGACCTACCAGGTGGGTCAAAAGGTGTGGGTGCTGGTCCCCGTACCAAAGGATAAGCTTCAGGCAGCCTGGGAAGGCCCGTACGTCGTGCACCAACAGCTCAACCCAGCCACCTACGTGGTCACGCTTGACCACACTCGGGGTAGGCGCAAGGCCTTTCACGTCAACATGATGAAGGCCCATCACGAACGTGAAGCCTGCGTCCTACCGGTCTGCAATCTGCCCGAGGACGGGGAAGAGGATCCCCTCCTAGACATGCTGGCCCAAGCCATGGCCAATGGGTTATCACGACGTGGCGAACCCGCTGAGGTGCGCATGTCGGATTACCGACAGGTCATGCCTCCGTAGCGCCCTCAAAAGGGGGGAGGTGTGATGATATTGCAAGCTTCATGTCTTGTGCTGTTGCTAGAACTACCACCCCCACTGTTTGCAAGCACAGGGCAAAGTGCCCCTCCCTCCTTCTCTCTGCAGCTCTCATACTTCTCCCTTCCCCCCCTGTCAGCCTGCACTCAGGCAGTGTAATGTGAGCTGCCAGTGCTGGAAGTTTTCCCGCTTCACCGCAGGGGTCCTGCATTGTCCGAACACGTGCTTTCTTCCTATAGCAGCCATGTTGGAGTATTCATTCTGTTTTGGTTAATAACACGGTGGGAGCATTCGCTAGAAACACGAACGTCACTGTGTTGAACCATGCGCCGACGGGCATCGTTCCCGTGGTACCGGTGAACCCGTAACTCCAACAGAGCCCGAGAAATGGAATTCTCGGGTGCCCCATGAGCTATGTCACCCAAGTTTGGGTTCATTTGAACCATTATTTCAAAGCAAGATCATTGATAGGTCTGCCGTTATTCTGCTAGAGTTCTCCGCCGAGTTATGAACCTTATGATATTGCAGAGCTCAAACCATAGCTTGCAGCCAGGGGAGGTGGCTAGAGGACCAGCCCTTTTTGTGAGGTCAGAAGCTGACATGCATAAGTCTTACAGTGAAGTTCCTTAGGGAGATTCTTTCTGCTGGGATGTGCTGAGTAAGAGATCTCCCAATGAACTATGACGTGTGGCTCCTTCCCCCAGCCTGGCTTGCCTGTATATGATCTAACTATCATGTGAGTTATCTTTCATTCTTAATCCCATTTTATTTTATAACTGCATCTGTACATAACGATATTGTCTCAGTTTGTTACATCTTTTTATATTATATAAGCATTGCCTGTTTTTAAGGAATAAACCTATAAATTTATTAGTTTGTTTCTCCTGCTCTATAAACGAATTTGCACGTGCCTGAAGCACTATGCTACTGTTTTGGGGTTGCTACGGACCCTCTTGATAAATTGTTCATCAAAAGCCGTAGCTGGTGGCAGCTAAAAGAAAGGGGTGTAAAGTGTTAATCTATTGGGTGACGCTGGCAGTGACGCAGCGGGGTTTATAAGGGTACTGCCTGGCTGCAGCCAGGAGTAATCATAATTCCCTCACTGCAGCGTGCCCAATAGCCAGCACACATCCAAGTGACCCGTCTGGCGACTAATTATCCTAGGTGCAGTTCCCTGACTGACCTGAGGGTAAAGGGGGGCGCCAGAGAGCTGCCAGTTCCTAAGTGGAAGTGGGATAGTTATAAATCCCTGCAGTTTACTGGGTCGGACGGCAGCAGCCGTCGTGTGTGTGCACGTTCCATCACATGTGGTGGCAGCGGTGGGATCACAAGCCGTGACCCCCGGGCTACCGTGTGGCGGACCGCGGCACCGTTCATCACACTCCTCCACAGTGCTCTGGACCTCAGACTTGGCCGAAGGTTCATCTTCCAACAAGACAATGACCCCAAGCACACAGCTAAAATAACAAAGGAGTGGCTTGAGAACAACTCTGTGACCATTCTTGACTGGCCCAGCCAGAGCCCTGACCTAAACCCAATTGAGCATCTCTGGAGAGACCTGAAAATGGCTGTTCACCAACGTTCACCATCCAACCTGACGGAACTGGAGAGGATCTGCAAGGAAGAATGGCAGAGGATCCTCAAACCAGGTGTGAAAAACTTGTTGCATCATTCCCAAGAAGATTCATTGCTCTGCTAGCTCAAAAGGGTGCTTCTACTCAATACTGAGCAAAGGGTCTGAATACTTATGACCATGTGATATTTCAGTTTTTCTTTTTTTAATAAATTTGCAAAGATTTCTACATTTCTGATTTTTTCAGTCAAGATGGGGTGCAGAGTGTACATTAATCAGAAAAAATGAACTTTTTTGAATTTACCAAATGGCTGCAATGAAACAAAGAGTGAAAAATTTAAAGGGGTCTGAATACTTTCCGTACCCACTGTATGTGCAATGCCATCTTTTGACATAAGTGGGTGAAGGTGCAGTAGTATAACACTTTTTTTGGTAACCGTGTTTGGAATCCTAGACTTCTGCCACTACTTGTATCTCCCAAACATATTTCCTATGGCTACAAATGTGAGCACAATCAATAATAGGGTTTGGGTCTCAACCTCACATTGCGAGAGAGTAAAATACAGTGGTACTGATAGACAACTGTCAATAAAGTATCGATGCAATGATATGTGTCTGAACTATCCTCCTGTCTGAGTAGCTTGCATTGGAACGTTGATTTTGCTGTGCGTGCCCACATTGTCCACCAAATTAATAAGGAAAACTTGAAAACAAACTTTCTTGTTTCACCATGAAAACAGTATGAAAGTTCATTCAGAAATAACCTAAAAGTAGAAAATGATTTAAGAAAGAATTAATGAAAAATGTAAAAAAAAAACGTCCATAGCAATGCGAAATCTAGACATGATTGGCTTGTAAGTCAAATACCCAAATAAATGTCATTGCATAGTTTTAATGACAAACTGCAGGCCATATTTTTAAAAATTCACATATACTACATAAGGAATGTTTTGTCTAGAAAACCACACTTACATAAAGTAATTCTCCATATTTTAACAACATCAGTGTATAAAAAGTATGAATTGGGCTCCCCCTAGTGGTAGCTGCATGCATATCTTTAGATTCAGTAAAGATTAGGGTTGAGCGATACTTTCCGATATCCAAAAGTATCGGAATCGGAATGGTATCGCCGATACCATTAAAATATCGGCGATACCCGATACCGATACCGGAAGTCCCATGTAAGTCTATGGGAACAAAATATCGGAATTAAAAAAAAACCATTCTTGCCTTGTTGGTTAATTGTACATGAAGGAAAACAACAAAGAGTAATGTAGAATGTATTGGGAAGGTTGAGGAGACATTAAAGGCATACATGTTTAACCCAATCAAATGGAATAGCATATATATATATATTTTTTTTAAAGATATTCGGATTGACGAATAAATTGACAATTTTGTTAACGTTTTTTCTATTTTGGCAAATATGTATATTTCACAACTTCCATGCTCTTCACCTTTTTAACTTTTCACACACTTTCTCCTTCATAATCTTCAGCAGCATCATCTTTTTCATCAAATTATTCTTCATCTTCACCTTCTTTATCTTCTTCTTAAACTTCTTGCTATTCATCTTTTTGTTAACATTACTCATATTCTTCTTATTAAACTATTATTCTTATTCATATTGTACTTCATCTTCTTCATCATATTCTTATTTGTGACAGAGAATCCTGTACTTGTAATCTGTCAAAGTATGAATTTTTCATCCTTCCGTTCTTGCTGTCACAAAAGATTTAAATTACAACAGTATTTGTCCGTGTTCAGTTTAGCCTGCAGCAGCAGGCATTTTCCAGGGCACCACGAGGAGGAACGGACTCACCCCCATACACTGCTTAGTCTTCTTCTGCTTAGAATTTAGAGCATATATTTTGCTCTTCATTTTGGTCTTATACTTCATGTTCTTCTGCTTTTTGATCTTCTGCTTATTGTTCTTAAGTCTCTTGTTCTGTATCTTGTAGTTTGTCTTAACCTTCTTAGTCCTGTTTGGTAATCTTTTATTTCTTCTTTGTGATGGTGTTTAGGCTGGTTGGCTTGATGCTCGTCGTCCTTGTGGTCGTCATCTTCTTCGGGGTGGTCATCAGGGTCGTCGTCTTCATTGTTGGAGATCCAGAGTGATTACCCAAAAAAGCATTGAAAAAATCTTCAATTTGTAAATGTAGCAGAAGGTACAAGAGTCAATGCAAGTAACGAGGACCAGCTGACTGTGCTGGAACCCGGAGGGGCAGCAGAAGGAAAAGAGCCAATGGCACAACCGAGGACCAGCTGACGTTACTGGGACACGGTTACTAAGCAGGAGGTACCTGTGCTCCAAAGCACTACCAAGGACCAGCAGACGTTGCTGGAACTCGGATACCGAGATGGAGGCACCTAGGCCAAAGGCACTGCGGAGAACCAGCTGACGGTACTGGAACCCGGACGGGTAGCAGAAGGTACAAGAGCCAATGCAAGTAACGAGGACCAGCTGACTGTGCTGGAACCCGGAGGGGCAGCAGAAGGAAAAGAGCCAATGGCACAACCGAGGACCAGCTGACGTTACTGGGACACGGTTACTAAGCAGGAGGTACCTGTTATGTTTCGGTAGCTGAGGAGTGCAGGTAAAAAAGGCAATACACCAGAGCAGTTGGAATCTATGAGATTGCAGTACCCTGACTAACCACCACAACTAGAGGCAGCCGTGGAGCGTTCCTACGTTGGTCCTAGATGCCTCGTCACAGCCTGAGAAACTAACTACACCTAAAGATAGAAATAGGAAAGCTATCTGCCCCGGAGCAGAACCCCAAAGATAATAGAAAGCCCCCAAACATGTAATGGCGGTTAGACAAGAGGAAATACTGACACAGAAAGAAAATAGTATGAGCAAACGCTGGGGCCCAAACTATCTAAATAGAAAAGGATAGGAAGGGCACTTACTGCAATCCCAGAAAACCCTGAAAAGCACCAACTCCACTAATTTCAAAATCACCTGAGATCACACGACCTCTACCACCTAAATTAGTTCTCTGGTGTAACAAAATCAAAACAGCAGCCACTGAAAAAACTGGAAAAAGCAAAAGAACAAATCTCAGTGGCTGAACTAAACTGAGAGGGCAGAAGCCCCCGGAGGGACGCTGAAGGCCCCCAAAGAAGTGCAGGACAAAATGCAAAAATATAGCAAAAACACAAAAGAAGCAAAAGTCTTATCTGTTAGCAGGAGATGCAGACACGACACAGCAGGCTACAAGGGAAACTGGAATGAAGGATTCAGACCAGAACAATTGATCACCGGCAACCCTGATGGGAAAATGACTCCCTTATATAAGACCAGTCAGTAACACCTGATTCCCAGTCCTCACAATCTTCACTAGCACCGCTTGTAACCACCAGAGGGAGCCTCTGCTCAGAACTCATCTCAAACCCATTCACAACAGTACCCCCCCCTTGAGGAGGGGTCACCGAACCCTCATTTGAGCAACCAGGTCGGTCAGGATGAGTTCTATGATACGCACGGATAAGTCTCCTAGCATGGATGTCCGAAGCAAACACCCAAGAATTGTCTTCCTGACCATAACCTCTCCATTTAACCAAATACTGGAGTTTCCGTCTAGAAAAACGAGAATCCAATATTTTCTCAACCACATACTCCAGATTGCCCTCAACCAAAACAGGGTCAGGAGGCACAGCAGCAGGAACCACTGGCTCAACAAACCTCTTCAACAAGGACTTGTGGAACACGTTATGGATCTTAAATGTCCCTGGAAGAAGCAAACGAAAAGAAACAGGATTAATAATCTCCATGATCTTATAAGGTCCAATGAACCTAGGCTTAAATTTAGGAGATGCTACTCTCATAGGAATATTCTTTGAGGACAACCAGACCAAGTCCCCCACTTTAAACCGAGGACCATCAGTCCTATGCCGGTTAGCAAACCGCTGGGCCTTCTCCTGAGAGAAGGACAACCTCTCCACTACCTGGTCCCAAATCTGTTGCATACGCTCCACAACAGAGTCAACACCTGGACAGACAGAAGCCTCCGTCTGTCCTGAAGAAATCGAGGGTGAAACCCAGAATTACAGAAAAACGGAGACATCAAAGTGGCAGAGCTAGCCCTATTATTAAGAGCAAACTCAGCCAAAGGCAAAAAAGAGACCCAGTCATCCTGATCAGCAGACACAAAGCATCTTAGATAAGTATCCAATGTCTGGTTTGTTCTCTCAGTTTGACCATTGGTCTGAGGATGAAATGCCGAGGAGAAAGACAATTGAACACCCAGTTTAGAACAAAAAGTCCTCCAAAATCTGGAAACAAACTGGACTCCTCTGTCAGACACAATGTTCTCAGGAATGCCGTGTAAATGAACCACGTGCTGAAGGAACAACGGCACCAATTCAGAGGAGGAAGGCAACTTAGGTAATGGCACAAGATGTATCATTTTGGAAAACCTATCACAAATTACCCAGATGGTGGTCATTCTCTGAGAAACAGGAAGATCGTAAATGAAATCCATAGAGATATGGGTCCATGGTCTCTTGGGCACAGGCAATGGCATCAACAAACCACTAGAGCGAGAGCAAGGCTTGGAGCGAGAGCAAGTCCCGCAGGTCTGCACAAATTCCCTGACATCACGAGACAAGGTAGGCCACCAAAAGGACCGACTAACCAAGTCTCTGGTACCAAAAATTCCGGGATGCCCAGCCAATGCGGAACAATGAATCTCAGACATCACACTCTTTTTCCATTGGTCCGGGACAAACAATTTTCCAACAGGGCAGCGCTCGGGCCTATCCTCCTGACACCCCTCCAGAGCAAGTCTCAAATTGGGCGAGATGGCGGAAAGAACTACACCCTCTTTCAAAATAACAGAAGGATCAGATAACTCAGGAGAGTCCGCAAGGAAACTCCTCGAGAGGGCATCCGCCTTAACATTCTTAGTGCCAGGAAGAAAGGAAACCACAAAAATTAAAACGTGTGAAAAACAAGGCCCACCTGGCCTGTCTAGGATTGAGTCGCTTGGCAGATTCCAGATAGACCAGATTCTTATGGTCCGTAAGGACCACCACCTGATGTTTGGCTCCCTCCAGCCAATGTCTCCACTCTTCAAAAGCCCACTTCATGGCCAATAACTCCCGATTACCCACGTCATAATTACGTTCAGTAGGAGAAAATTTTCGAGAGAAAAAGGCACAAGGGTTACTTTTAGAGGTCTCTGGATCTTTTTGGGACAAAACGGCACCTGCCCCAATTTCAGAGGCATCAACCTTCACCTGAAATGGCAGAGAAACATCAGGCTGCCGTAGAACAGGAGCAGAAGTGAATCTCTGCTTAAGTTCCTGAAATGCAGAGACTGCCTCAGGAGGCCAATTCACCACATCAGAACCCTTTCTGGTCAAATCAGTTAATGGTTTAACAATAACCGAGAAATTACCAATAAATTTACGATAAAAATTGGCAAAACCCAAAAATCTCTGAAGAGCCTTTAATGAAGTAGGTTGGACCCAATCACAGATGGCCTGAACCTTGACCGGGTCCATTTCAATAACAGATGGGGACAAAATGAATCCCAGAAATGAGATCCTCTGTACGCCAAAAAGACACTTTGATCCCTTCACATACAGAGCATTCTCTCTCAAAATCTGGAATACAGTTCGAACATGTTTCACATGAGAGTCCCAGTCATTAGAAAAAATCAATATATCATCCAAATAAACAATCAGAAATTTGTCCACAAAATCCCTGAAAATGTCATTCATGAAGGACTGGAAGACGGAAGGAGCATTAGTGAGCCCAAAGGGCATCACTAGGTACTCAAAATGCCCTTCAGGGGTATTGAATGCCGTCTTCCATTCATCCCCGTGCTTAATGCGAATAAGGTTATACGCCCCCCTGAGGTCAAGCTTGGTAAACCAAGTAGCGTTTTTCACCCTGGAAAACAGGTCAGAAATCAAGGGTAACGGGTATTGATATTTCACAGTAATATTGTTCAAGAGACGATAATCAATACACGGCCTTAATGAACCATCTTTTTTGGCCACAAAGAAAAAAACCGGCACCTAAGGGTGAAGAGGATGGTCTGATATGACCCTTCTCCAATGATTCCTTGATATAAGACCGCATAGCGTCATGTTCAGGTACAGACAAGTTAAATAGGCGACCTTTAGGGAATTTACTACCCGGCACTAATTCAATAGCGCAGTCATAGCTCCTATGGGGAGGCAAGGATGCAGATTTACTTTCGCTAAACACATCAGAAAAATCAAACAAAAAGTCAGGAACATCCTGAGCCTGGGGGAGGCAGAAAAAACAGGAGTGTTGGTATTAACACATTGGCAGCCCCAACTGGTTACAGACACAGATTTCCAATCCAAAACAGGATTATGAGACTGTAACCAAGGGAAACCCAGCACGATAATGTCATGCAGATTATATAGAACCAAAAATTTGCAGCACTCCTGGTGATCAGGTTCAACCCTCATTATCACCTGAGTAGAAAACTGGGGTTTATTCTCAGCCAAAGGGGTAGAATCGATCCCCAGTAGGGGAATAGACTTCTGTAGGGGTATCAAGGGAAACCCACAACGTTTAGCAAAATCATAATCCATCAGGTTAATAGCTGCTCCAGAATCAACAAAAGCCTGAGCAGAAAATGAGGACAGAGAGCATATCAGAGTGACAGTTAATAAAAACTTAGTCTGAACACTACCCAAGACAACTGAGCGTGCAAAATGTCTTCCCCGCTTAGGGCAGACTGAAATAGCATGAGAGGCATCACCACAGTAGAAACATAACCCATTGCGCTTTCGAAACTCATGACGCTGTGCCCCAGACACCACTCTATCACACTGCATGGATTCAGAAGCAGGTTCACAAGGCAACACCATTCCACGCATACTTCTCCGCTCACGCAAACGTCTGTCAATTTGAATCGCTAATGACATAGAATCATTGAGACCAGAGGGGACAGGGAATCCCACCATAACATCCTTTACATTATCTGACAGACCCTTCCGGAAAAGGGCCGCCAAAGCGTCGTCATTCCATTTGGTCAGGACTGCCCACCTACGGAATCTCTGACAGTATAACTCAGCGTCATCAAGCCCCTGATTTAATGCCAACAAGGCTTTCTCAGCTTGATCCGTGACATTAGGCTCATCGTACAATAACCCCAAGGCCTGAAAAAATGCATCAACATCACTCAAAACAGGATCCCCAGGTGTCAGGGAAAAAGCCCAATACTGAGGATCGCCGCGCAGGAGAGAGATGACAATTTGAACCTGCTGCGCTGCGTTCCCTGAGGACTTAGATTTTAAGGCAAAAAACAATTTACAATTATTTTTGAAATTCTGAAACTTAGCTCGATCCCCTAAAAACAAATCTGGCATGGGGATCCTAGGTTCCACAACAGGCAACCCAGCAAGATAGATAGCAATACTCCGAACCTCAGTGGCAAGCTGATCCACACGGCCAGACAACTGTGCAAACTCCATTGAGAGAAAAGATCCTCCCCAGCACCCAGAGATACAGAGGGAAAAAAAAAAATGCAACAAACAGAAAAATATCTCTGACAACTCTGACAATATTTTTTCCCTTCTGTGAGTACCATACAATTTTCAATTTTTTCTGGCCGGTGATACTGTTATGTTTCGGTAGCTGAGGAGTGCAGGTAAAAAAGGCAATACACCAGAGCAGTTGGAATCTATGAGATTGCAGTACCCTGACTAACCACCACAACTAGAGGCAGCCGTGGAGCGTTCCTACGTTGGTCCTAGACGCCTCGTCACAGCCTGAGAAACTAACTACACCTAAAGATAGAAATAGGAAAGCTATCTGCCCCGGAGCAGAACCCCAAAGATAATAGAAAGCCCCCAAACATGTAATGGCGGTTAGACAAGAGGAAATACTGACACAGAAAGAAAATAGTATGAGCAAACGCTGGGGCCCAAACTATCTAAATAGAAAAGGATAGGAAGGGCACTTACTGCAATCCCAGAAAACCCTGAAAAGCACCAACTCCACTAATTTCAAAATCACCTGAGATCACACGACCTCTACCACCTAAATTAGTTCTCTGGTGTAACAAAATCAAAACAGCAGCCACTGAAAAAACTGGAAAAAGCAAAAGAACAAAACTCAGTGGTTGAACTAAACTGAGAGGGCAGAAGCCCCCGGAGGGGACCCTGAAGGCCCCCAAAGAAGTGCAGGACAAAATGCAAAAATATAGCAAAAACACAAAAGAAGCAAAAGTCTTATCTGTTAGCAGGAGATGCAGACACGACACAGCAGGCTACAAGGGAAACTGGAATGAAGGATTCAGACCAGAACAATTGATCACCGGCAACCCTGATGGGAAAATGACTCCCTTATATAAGACCAGTCAGTAACACCTGATTCCCAGTCCTCACAATCTTCACTAGCACCGCTTGTAACCACCAGAGGGAGCCTCTGCTCAGAACTCATCTCAAACCCATTCACAACAGGTACCTGTGCTCCAAAGCACTACCAAGGACCAGCAGACGTTGCTGGAACTCGGATACCGAGATGGAGGCACCTAGGCCAAAGACACTGTGGAGAACCAGCTGACGGTACTGGAACCCGGACGGGTAGCAGAAGGTACAAGAGCCAATGCAAGTAACGAGGACCAGCTGACTGTGCTGGAACCCGGAGGGGCAGCAGAAGGAAAAGAGCCAATGGCACAACCGAGGACCAGCTGACGTTACTGGGACACGGTTACTAAGCAGGAGGTACCTGTGCTCCAAAGCACTACCAAGGACCAGCAGACGTTGCTGGAACTCGGATACCGAGATGGAGGCACCTAGGCCAAAGGCACTGCGGAGAACCAGCTGACGGTACTGGAACCCGGACGGGTAGCAGAAGGTACCCATGGAAATTAAAGATGACAGGCCGCGAGCCGGCCGCAGTTACCGAATCCCACAGTACTACAGTGGGTGATTGTCCTATTGTCACAACGCAAACAGCCTTTATTTGCATATCCCGCAGCACACATAGGAAGCACCTAAACTCCAAGCACCATAGAGTCGGCTAACCCGACCGCAACACGACAGGACAACTTATTGGAGGCTAAGTGACGTTTACACTGAGAGGAAACAGATGGCGTGCTGTAACCAGTCTGGGCAGGAGTGAGTACCCGTGCCAATGACACTTCCGAGCAACAACTGGCGGTGTTGTAGCCCAGGGATGAGAAGAGAACATGGTGGAGGCAGCAGGACTTTTTGCCGTTCACACAGCAGGGGAACAGCTGACATTACTGAACCCCAGTAACACAGGAGCAAGTGTTCACTGTGCTAACAGCACTTCCGAGCAACAACTGGCGGTGTTGTAGCCCAGGGATGAGAAGAGAACAGGGTGGAGGCAGCAGGACTTTTTGCCGTTCACACAGCAGGGGAATGTGTAGCCCAGCTACGCAGGCACACATAAAGTCCAGGAGAGTGCACAGGAAGGTAACAGCAACGCTTGATATTCATTCACTGTCACTCCCACTTTCAGACACACCCATCTGAGATATAAGGGAGGGGTGACACGTGGCAGTTAGTTAGTCAGTCAGATCTTGAGGAAGTAGTGTTCAGTGGTACTTCAGTCTGTTAGCTTCTGTCTAAGGACAGAGCAGCCATTCAGTCTCGGTCCAGTTGGGACTTTGGAGGAAACTGAGAGCTGTGCAGCGAGCTCTGGAGGAAGCTGACATTTTCCACAACCGCCACAAGTGCTTATGTTAAGAGCGGGAAGCAGGGCGAAGGGCACAGTGGAGAAGTTAGAGAAGTGCTTTAGGTATTGGATTGCCTGCACTAAATTGCCGGACACCGGGGTCCGAAGCGTTGCTACAGTTTCAAGCTTAGTAACAAGAAAACCGGAGGCATCTGGACTACAGGTCGCAGAGAGTGGCCCTAAGTGTCAATACGTAACCGGAGTCAGGTGGAACAGGGACTTTGAGCTAGGCCAAGCAAAAGTAAGGACTTAGTTTCATCACTTAGAAGGCTCCACCACAATGTTGGCCGGGCTTGTCAGCTATTGAGAAAGCTGGAGATTGTAGAGTTAACTTCGCTTCATGCAAGTTTGGACTCCGATATATACGAAGTAAAGGAGGCCTCTAACCTGCTCAGCGGTTACCCGAATGTGCATTCTCCACCCCGACCAGCTCCCCGGGATCTGCTTGAACCATCTACCAGTAAAAGGTATGAAAAGAAGCTGCATTGTGTGTGACTGAATTATTAACTATACCCTGCATCATCACCATAGACTTCCAGGGACGAGTCTCACCTGTGGGAGACTTACCACCCAGCTGCCCCATAACATCCCCTGTGAAGATCCCTATAGCAGCGCTGGCCCGATTGACCAGATACCACAGGTGGCGTCACAAACTATTACAATTCCCCTGTAAATATCCCCCATTGCACGACCGCCAGGGCCACGGACCGAGCCACCGCTACCAGTGACAACTCCCATAGATTTCCATGGGCTCGGCTCCGAGTACCCCATAGCCCTGGTATCCACAATTGTGGTGCGTGTCGGAACAGGAACAGCTGACATTACTGAACCCCAATAACACAGGAGCAAGTGTAGACTGTGCTAACAGAACTTCCGAGCTACAACTGGCGGTGTTGTAGCCCAGGGATGAGAAGAGAACATGGTGGAGGCAGCAGGACTTTTTGCCGTTCACACAGCAGGGGAACAGCTGACATTACTGAACCCCAGTAACACAGGAGCAAGTGTAGACTGTGCTAACAGCACTTCCGAGCTACAACTGGTGGTGTTGTAGCCCAGGGATGAGAAGAGAACATGGTGGAGGCAGCAGGACTTTTTGCCGTACACACAGCAGGGGAACAGCTGACATTACTGAACCCCAGTAACACAGGAGCAAGTGTAGACTGTGCTAACAGCACTTCCGAGCTACAACTGGCGGTGTTGTAGCCCAGGGATCAGAAGAGAACATGGTGGAGGCAGCAGGACTTTTTGCCGTTCACACAGCAGGGGAACAGCTGACATTACTGAACCCCAGTAACACAGGAGCAAGTGTAGACTGTGCTAACAGCACTTCCGAGCTACAACTGGCGGTGTTGTAGCCCAGGGATGAGAAGAGAACATGGTGGAGGCAGCAGGACTTTTTGCCGTACACACAGCAGGGGAACAGCTGACATTACTGAACCCTAGTAACACAGGAGCAAGTGTAGACTGTGCTAACAGCACTTCTGAGAAACAACTGGCGGTGTTGTAGCCCAGGGATGAGAAGAGAACATGGTGGAGGCAGCAGGACTTTTTGCCGTACACACAGCAGGGGAACAGCTGACATTACTGAACCCCAGTAACACAGGAGCAAGTGTTCACTGTGCTAACAGCACTTCCGAGCTACAACTGGCGGTGTTGTAGCCCAGGGATGAGAAGAGAACATGGTGGAGGCAGCAGGACTTTTTGCCGTTCACACAGCAGGGGAACAGCTGACATTACTGAACCCCAGTAACACAGGAGCAAGTGTTGACTGTGCTAACAGCACTTCCGAGCAACAACTGGCGGTGTTGTAGCCCAGGGATGAGAAGAGAACATGGTGGAGGCAGCAGGACTTTTTGCCGTTCACACAGCAGGGGAACAGCTGACATTACTGAACCCCAGTAACACAGGAGCAAGTGTGACTGTGTAACAGCACTTCCGAGCAACAACTGGCGTGTTGTAGCCAGGGATGAGAAGAGAACATGGTGGAGCAGCAGCTTTTGCCGTTCACACAGCAGGGGAACAGCTGACATTACTGAACCCAGTAACACAGGAGCAAGTGTTATGTGCTAACAGCACTTCGAGCAACAACTGCGGTGTTGTAGCCAGGATGAGAGAGAACAGGTGGAGGCAGCAGGACTTTTTGCCGTTCAACAGCAGGGGAAACAGCTGACATTACTGAACCAGTAACACAGGAGCAAGTGTTGACTGTGCTACAGCACTTCCGAGCTACAATGGCGGTGTTGTAGCCAGGGATGAGAAGAGAACAGGTGGAGGCAGCAGGACTTTTTGCGTTCACACAGCAGGGGAACAGCTGACATTACTGAACCCAGTAACACAGGAGCAAGTGTACTGTGCTAACAGCACTTCCGAGCAACACTGGCGGTGTTGTAGCCAGGGATGAGAAGAGAACAGGTGGAGGCGCAGGACTTTTGCGTTCACACAGCAGGGGAACAGTGACATTACTGAACCCAGTAACACAGGAGCAAGTGTTACTGTGCTAACAGCACTTCCGAGCAACAACTGGCGGTGTTGTAGCCCAGGGATGAGAAGAGAACAGGTGGAGGCAGCAGGACTTTTTGCCGTTCACACAGCAGGGAACAGCTGACATTACTGAACCCAGTACACAGGAGCAAGTGTACTGTGCTAACAGCACTTCGAGCAACAATGGCGGTGTTGTAGCCCAGGGATGGAAGAGAACAGGTGGAGGCAGCAGGACTTTTGCGTTCACACAGCAGGGGAAAGCTGACATTACTGAACCCCAGTAACACGGAGCAAGTGTTACTGTGCTAACAGCACTTCCGAGCAACAACTGGCGGTGTTGTAGCCAGGATGAGAAGAGAACAGGTGGAGCAGCAGGACTTTTTGCCGTTCACACAGCAGGGGAACAGCTGACATTACTGAACCCAGTAAACAGGAGCAGTGTACTGTGCTAACAGCACTTCCGAGCAACACTGGCGGTGTTGTAGCCCAGGGATGAGAAGAGAACAGGTGGAGGCAGCAGGACTTTTTGCCGTTCACAGCAGGGAACAGCTGACATTACTGAACCCCGATAAACAGGAGCAAGTTTGACTGTGCTAACAGCACTTCAGCAAACTGGCGGTGTTGTAGCCCAGGGTGAGAAGAGACATGGTGGAGGCAGCAGGACTTTTGCCGTTCACACAGCAGGGGAACAGCTGACATTACTGAACCCCAGTAACACAGGAGCAAGTGTTGACTGTGCTAACAGCACTTCCGAGCAACAACTGGCGGTGTTGTAGCCCAGGGATGAGAAGAGAACAGGTGGAGGCAGCAGGACTTTTGCCGTTACCACAGCAGGGAACAGCTGACATTACTGAACCCAGTAACACAGGAGCAAGTGTTACTGTGCTAACAGCACTTCGAGCACAACTGGCGGTGTTGTAGCCAGGGATGAGAGAGAACAGGTGGAGGCAGCAGGACTTTTTGCCGTTCCACAGCAGGGGAACAGCTGACATTACTGAACCCCAGTAACACAGGAGCAAGTGTTACTGTGCTAACAGCACTTCGAGCACAATGGCGGTGTTGTAGCCCAGGGATGAGAAGAGAACAGGTGGAGGCAGCAGGACTTTTTGCCGTTCACACAGCAGGGGAACAGCTGACATTACTGAACCCAGTAACACAGGAGCAAGTGTACTGTGCTAACAGCACTTCCGAGCAACAACTGGCGGTGTTGTAGCCAGGGATGAGAAGAGACAGGTGGAGGCAGCAGGACTTTTTGCCGTTCACACAGCAGGGGAACAGCTGACATTACTGAACCCCAGTAACACAGGAGCAAGTGTTCACTGTGCTAACAGCACTTCCGAGCACAACTGGCGGTGTTGTAGCCCAGGGATGAGAAGAGAACATGGGTGGAGGCAGCAGGACTTTTTGCCGTTCACACAGCAGGGGAACAGCTGACATTACTGAACCCCAGTAACACAGGAGCAAGTGTTTACTGTGCTAACAGCACTTCCGAGCAACAACTGGCGGTGTTGTAGCCAGGGATGAGAAGAGAACAGGGTGGAGGCAGCAGGACTTTTTGCCGTTCACACAGCAGGGGAACAGCTGACATTACTGAACCCCAGTAACACAGGAGCAAGTGTTCACTGTGCTAACAGCACTTCCGAGCTAACAACTGGCGGTGTTGTAGCCCAGGGATGAGAAGAGAACAGGGTGGAGGCAGCAGGACTTTTTGCCGTTCACACAGCAGGGGAACAGCTGACATTACTGAACCCCAGTAACACAGGAGCAAGTGTTCACTGTGCTAACAGCACTTCCGAGCAACAACTGGCGGTGTTGTAGCCCAGGGATGAGAAGAGAACATGGTGGAGGCAGCAGGACTTTTTGCCGTTCACACAGCAGGGGAACAGCTGACATTACTGAACCCCAGTAACACAGGAGCAAGTGTTAGACTGTGCTAACAGCACTTCGAGCAACAACTGGCGGTGTTGTAGCCCAGGGATGAGAAGAGAACATGGTGGAGGCAGCAGGACTTTTTGCCGTTCACACAGCAGGGGAACAGCTGACATTACTGAACCCCAGTAACACAGGAGCAAGTGTAGACTGTGCTAACAGCACTTCCGAGCTACAACTGGCGGTGTTGTAGCCCAGGGATGAGAAGAGAACATGGTGGAGGCAGCAGGACTTTTTGCCGTTCACACAGCAGGGGAACAGCTGACATTACTGAACCCAGTAACACAGGAGCAAGTGTTCACTGTGCTAACAGCACTTCCGAGCAACAACTGGCGGTGTTGTAGCCCAGGGATGAGAAGAGAACATGGTGGAGGCAGCAGGACTTTTTGCCGTTCACACAGCAGGGGAACAGCTGACATTACTGAACCCCAGTAACACAGGAGCAAGTGTTCACTGTGCTAACAGCACTTCCGAGCAACAACTGGCGGTGTTGTAGCCCAGGGATGAGAAGAGAACATGGGTGGAGGCAGCAGGACTTTTTGCCGTTCACACAGCAGGGGAACAGCTGACATTACTGAACCCAGTAACACAGGAGCAAGTGTTCACTGTGCTAACAGCACTTCCGAGCACAACTGGCGGTGTTGTAGCCCAGGGATGAGAAGAGAACATGGTGGAGGCAGCAGGACTTTTTGCCGTTCACACAGCAGGGGAACAGCTGACATTACTGAACCCCAGTAACACAGGAGCAAGTGTTCACTGTGCTAACAGCACTTCCGAGCAACAACTGGCGGTGTTGTAGCCCAGGGATGAGAAGAGAACAGGGTGGAGGCAGCAGGACTTTTTGCCGTTCACACAGCAGGGGAACAGCTGACATTACTGAACCCCAGTAACACAGGAGCAAGTGTTCACTGTGCTAACAGCACTTCCGAGCAACAACTGGCGGTGTTGTAGCCCAGGGATGAGAAGAGAACAGGGTGGAGGCAGCAGGACTTTTTGCCGTTCACACAGCAGGGGAACAGCTGACATTACTGAACCCCAGTAACACAGGAGCAAGTGTAGACTGTGCTAACAGCACTTCCGAGCTACAACTGGCGGTGTTGTAGCCCAGGGTCAAGGAGGATGTTTAAATACTATATCAAGTATTTTCCTTGTTACGTGTCAATTAAAAATGTCTATACTCCAAACAAGAGAAATATAAACTTTAGTACCATAAGATGATGATTTAACTTAAAAAAATATATGTAAATTAAAAATTTACAAACATAAACGCATACATTAACATGTTGAAAAGCAATGCAAACCACAATTAAAATAGGTTAAATAATCTGCTATACGGTTTAAAATAAAAGCATACAAGTACACATCAGAATCCATTAATGATGGGTAAGTAACAGTATGTACACCATTTTTATTGTGTAGACAATGAATGGCTGACTTAAAAACATAATCAGCATTACAAGTTTTCTTTGACATTCATAAAACTTTACATTTGGTGAATAATATAACTACAATTTTTAAAAATATCTAAAATTTCCATCATGTAATACTGATAATATGTGCCAATCATTTATATTAACAAAACAAAAATTTAAAAAGTGCATAGTGCAGAGTGAAAACAGATATTTATGCCTGACTGTGGACTTGCAAGCATGACAACGGATAGATAAGGTATATATAGATGAGACTGCATAGCCACAGATGGTGAATGGCGATGTAATACTGTACCTCAATAAAGTGTGCGTTACTACTACATCCTTTTTTTTATCTAGCTTTATAAAAGGTTACGTGCATGTATGGTTGCGCCTCTGTTTGGACGCACAGACTGGCTTCCTGCTGTGACGCGTTGGGTATTGGAGCGTCTGTACGTCTTATGACGCAGACTAACATTCACGGTGCGCATCGTTCATCATCGCAAGCGTACCGACAACACAAAGGCGTTGTCATGACTGCTTTACTCAGTAAACATGCACCTATGATGAAACATACACGCATGTGCCCTATTACATAACAAGCTACAAGAAAAACGAGTGTGAGGTGTGACACAGCTGTTTTGTTAAGGTACAGTATTATATCGACATTGTACAGATGTCGCTATTCAGTCTGATAAATATATATCATTCACGTATTCTATCAGTTGTCGTTCTTTCAGCACCACTTACAGGTATATATTTTGCTATTGTGACTATGCACTATTGACTTTACCAAGGTAATGCATGATTTTTGTAAGCGATTATCATGTTTACATGAAGGACCTTTATGATATGGGCTGTTAACTTTCTAATCAAATATGTATTTTTTAAAATGACACAAATATAAGTAATGTTGAAGAGGACTATTCCTACATGCATTGTTTGCACAATATTACACGTGTACATCACGTCCCTTAATCAACATTGGATTATTATATTTACTTGTATGCTTTTATTTCAAAGGCAAGAACACTGAAGTATAACCTTCGCACTGCAGCAGTTGTCAAAGTTCAACCCACATTATGCACTTCCAACATTGCAGCATTGGAGTCATCATGATGTGAGTTGGATTTGTCTAAGCTATGGAGTGACAAGGTTGACCATCAGTATCCTATAGCATAAGTAGGATTTTGTGTTTGCATTTGTTTTCGACATGTGCATATCTGTAATAATATGTCACATTTATTTTGTTACAGATTTGTGACAAAGACTAATCATTTATGTTTGAAAGTGACGTTCATGTTTACAGTTAGAATCAGGGTCTCTATTAGTGTACAAGACTTGAGATCAGTTTTTCAATGATTAGTAGCTAGCTATTTCAGGGACTTACTGAACAACATCAGGTGTTTCATGGCATCTAACACTTTGAGCAGCAATGGCTGTTGAGAGGTCAGGTGTCAACCATATGACTTTGATGAAGTTGTAGTTCAGCAGTAATTTTTGCCAGACACACAGCAGGGGAACAGCAGGCGTTACTGAACCCACAAACACATCAGCGATTGTTTTCATCTGTGCATCTAACACTTCTGAGCAGCAACTGGCGCTGTTGAAGCCCAGGGTCAAGGAGGGTGTAGGCAGAGGCCTAGTATGAGACGTTTGAAGTTGAAGTTGTAGTTAGCAGCAGTAATTTTTGCCAGACACACAGCAGGGGAACAGCAGGCGTTACTGAACCCCACAAACACATCAGCGATTGTTTTCATCTGTGCATCTAACACTTCTGAGCAGCAACTGGCGCTGTTGAAGCCCAGGGTCAAGGAGGGTGTAGGCAGAGGCCTAGTATGAGACGTTTGAAGTTGAAGTTGTAGTTAGCAGCAGTAATTTTTGCCAGACACACAGCAGGGGAACAGCAGGCGTTACTGAACCCCACAAACACATCAGCGATTGTTTTCATCTGTGCATCTAACACTTCTGAGCAGCAACTGGCGCTGTTGAAGCCCAGGGTCAAGGAGGGTGTAGGCAGAGGCCTAGTATGAGACGTTTGAAGTTGAAGTTGTAGTTAGCAGCAGTAATTTTTGCCAGACACACAGCAGGGGAACAGCAGGCGTTACTGAACCCCACAAACACATCAGCGATTGTTTTCATCTGTGCATCTAACACTTCTGAGCAGCAACTGGCGCTGTTGAAGCCCAGGGTCAAGGAGGGTGTAGGCAGAGGCCTAGTATGAGACGTTTGAAGTTGAAGTTGTAGTTAGCAGCAGTAATTTTTGCCAGACACACAGCAGGGGAACAGCAGGCGTTACTGAACCCCACAAACACATCAGCGATTGTTTTCATCTGTGCATCTAACACTTCTGAGCAGCAACTGGCGCTGTTGAAGCCAGGGTCAAGGAGGGTGTAGGCACAAAATTTGACTTATTGCCTTGTTAGTGCCATTGCAAATGTATGTACTCAACAAATAAATGAAGTTTCTAGGCATAATGATGAATTTCAATTCCCAAAGAATAGAAAATATTATACTTGAGAGTCCTCTGTGGTTGATACCGTTTAATGGCTAACTGAAAATATGGTAACAAATTCAAAGCTTTCGAGACTACTCAGGTCTCTTCATCAGGCTAAGACTAAAAAAAAATGGAAGAATCACATATTTGTACACACAACAGGACACAGGAATAGGTAAGACAAGTGAGGGAGGGACAAGTGAGGGTAGACCGGCCAAAAAATGAGAACAAGGATGAATTATCAGCGCCACACGATAAGACAAAAAATAATGGATTTACCTGTGGCAAAACACTTTTGTATGCCCGGTCATAGCATGATGGATATGGAATTACTGGTATTAAAATATAACTTCAAATATGACAAAGATACAAAGGTTTCAGAATATAAGCTCATCATGACCTTTGACACTGTTAGTGATGGAATGAATAGATCACACGGATTTATGTCATTCTATATCAATTAAGGAATCTGCGTCTCTGCCCTTCCAGGGGCATTAAAACACAAAACCAGACCCCAATCAGAGGGCAATAAAACTTTCTATCCTTATCTAGGAACTGTTCCAATATTTATGTTCATCCCTCTGTGATAATGACAGTTCTGCTACACGTCACTTACTTGTCTTACCTATTGCACTATTCCTGTGTCCTGTTGTGTATAGAAATATGTGATGCTTCATTTTTTGTTTTAGTCTTTGCCTGATGAAGAGACGTGAGTAGCCTCGAAAGCTTGCAATTTGTTACCATCTTTTCAGTTATCCATTCAAAGGTATCAACCACTGTGGACTCTCAAGTGTAAATATTTTTCTATCTAATGGCTAACACGGTACGAAGATACACATGTTTCCTAACTTCAATAATAAAAATAAAGACACTGCAAATATAAACGCATATATGCACATGCCAACAAGAAATGGAACAACACACCACCCAAAAAATTGGTTACAAAATATAGTGTTGTAAATTTAAGAATAAAAGTCCATTTTTGTATTTATGAATAATGCTTAAGGAACGCTATGTTAAACCATAACATAGTGAAGACAATGGATTTTGTAATCGTCACTCATCATCATCATCATTGCAATTTAGATGTGACAGTCACAGACATTTCAATTATTTAAGTTAATAAAATCGTTACTTTGTACAGCATGTATGACATGTCCAGCATGGACTCATCAATGTGATGACACAATAATGTACGATAAAAAATAACCATTTAAAAAACATAATGCATTGTCACAATTTAGTGTGTGCCTGCAAGTGTAGGTGAAAGAAAGGCTACGGATAGCAAAGGTATATTCTATGTCTGTATCAGACAGTGGACAGCCTCTGATGGGTAATGGCGATGTTATACTGTACGTCAATAAAGTCTGCGGCTGCAATCATGCATTTTTTGCTTGGACAGTGTTGAAGAGGGTAAAAGCATGTCTGGTTGCGCAAGGCTTTATCCGTCAACACTACCTTCCTACTGTCACGCGTAGGGTAGGGTAGCGTGTGTCAATTAGATGACTCTATAAAATGTGACGTTACGCAGCGTTATTGCGCCCTAGGGACGCCAAAAATACAACAGCAGTAATCATTTACTGTCTAATACTCCACCTATGACCAACAAAAAAAGACCGTTCCCTCTTTAACAATCTACAAGACTAACAAGCATAATGGTTCACGCTGACTTTATTGAGGTACAGTATTACATCGACATTGTCCATGAGTAACTATGCACTGTGATACCTATATACCATTATTAATTTATATCTGTTGTGGTTGTTTCAACAGCACTTGCAGGTATAACTAGTACTACCTATTGTCAGTATGCATGATGCACTTTATAGATGTAATAATTTATTATTGCACATTATTACCAGGTTTAGATGCTGGCCATTTCATATATGGTGTGTGAAGTTACAGTTGGCATCAGTATGTGTATTTTATAATGTCTGTCATAAATAAAAATCGTGATGATGATGATGAGGATTTTATGATTTGTACATCCATTGACTGCATTATCTTACAGGTACAGATAAAGTTCCTTAAAAAGCATTAATTGATAAGTATGAAATGTACTTTTATGCATTAATTTCAAAAAGTGAAGACTATGTTTTAGTTTTTGTTACCATTTATAATAGACATGTGCAGATATGCGCTGTGATGACAAATTATTATTTGTCCATATTTGTCATAAAAATGTATCATTCTAGGCCTGGAAAACTTCACAATTTCCTGTTTTAAGCATAACAATCAGGGTGACGGCTCTTCCCTATTTGGAGCATGTTCGACATGGGTTTTTCTGTGCATGTGTAGGGAACAGGAGACTTGTTGTCGGACACACAGCAGGGGAACAGCTGGCGTTACTGAACCCCACTAACACTATAGCTTGTGTATTGGTCTGTGGACACGACACTTCTGAGCAGCAACTGGCAGTGTTGTAGCCCAGGGAGTAGAGTTCAGGTGGTAGAAAGATGAACATAACAGGAGACATGGATAACGTTGCGAACCAGTTATTTAATCTGAAAACGGACAGACAAATTCTGGCGAGATCCATGCCTTGTTCATTTTCAGAAAAGTAAGCCGGTCTACATTATCGGAGGATAGTCGCATGCGACGGTCTGTTAGTACACCACCTGCGGCACTAAAGACGCGCTCCGATAATACACTGGCAGCAGGGCAAGCCAGCACCTCCAATGCATACTGGCT
Organism: Oophaga sylvatica; assembly: GCA_033576555.1. NCBI lineage: Eukaryota > Metazoa > Chordata > Amphibia > Anura > Dendrobatidae > Oophaga > Oophaga sylvatica. Next base: position 1,688 of record JARQOD010002807.1, on the reverse strand, counting down.
AAGCTCTGGCCATGTATCCAGCTTAGAGACCCAAAACTTGAATGGGGAAGAGCCATCTGGGAGTACACTGAGAGGGAAAGACATGTAGTCTGTCACCATCTTACGGAAACGTTGCCTCCTGCTGACTGGAGCCGTCTCGGATGGTGTAGACATTGGTGGCGCTGCCACAAAACTTCGCCACATTTGGAACATACTGGTCTTGCCCTGTGCAGAGGCGCTGCTTGTGCTCCCTCTTGTTGCAGAGCTGTCTCCACTGCCTCGACGCACAGAGCTGCTTTGTAAAGCAGTAGCAGCAGCAGTGCTCTCGGCTGGAATGGAGAACATTATGGATTGCACCAGTATGTCTTGGTACTCCCGCATTTTACGCTCCCGGTTCAACGGTGTGTGAGGCTTTGTAAGTTGTCCCGGTAGCGAGGGTCTAGGAGGGTGTACACCCAATAATCAGACGTGGTGAGAATGTGGGCGATGCGGCGGTCGTTTCTCAGGCACTGCAGCATGAAATCAACCATGTGCTGCAGACTCCCAACTGGCCAAGAAACGCTGTCCCCTGCAAGAGGCGTCATCTCTGACTGCTCTGCATCACCCCACCCTCGCTCTACATACTGACTAGAGCGTTGTGTACCTCCCTCTGGAGCGATGTCTTCCTCCTCCATTGACTCCTCCTCATCCTCCTCACAAAGTGAACACTGCCCAGCCCTTTGTGAGGAACCACGTTGCGCTGACTGTCCAGAAGGTGATGGAATTTGTGACTCCTCATCCTCCACCTCTTCCAAAACCTCATCCCTTATTGCTTGCAGTGTTTTTTGAAGCAGGCAGATAAGGGGGACAGTCAGGCTGACTAGTGCATCATCTGCACTCGCCATCCGCGTTGACTCATCAAACGCACGCAAAACGTGGCAGATGTCCTTCATAGAGGCCCACTCAGTAGTGGTGAAGTGTGAACGACGCAAATTGCGAGTTGATTGCGCCTGATGCAGCTGATACTCCATTACTGCTGGCTGCTGCTCACACAACCGCTCCAACATATGTAACGTGGAATTCCACCTGGTGGGTACGTCACATATGATGCGATGTTCAGGAAGGCGAAATCTGCGTTGCAGAGCTGCAATGCGCGATCTGGCCATGCTGGAACGTCGCAAGTGAGCGCACTCTAGGCGGACCTTGTGCAGCAGTGCATCAAGATCCGGATAGTCCCTCAAAAAACTCTGCACGACCAAGTTGAGCACATGTGCCAGACATGGTATGTGAGTGAGGTTGCCAAGGCCCAGAGCTGCCACCAGATTTCGGCCATTGTCACACACTACCAAGCCTGGCTGGAGATTCGCTGGCAAAAACCACACGTCGCTCTCCTGCTTGATGGCATTCCAGAGCTCCTGCGCTGTGTGGCTTCGATTCCCCATGTAAATTAATTTCAGGACGGCCTGTTGACGTTTGGCCACGGCTGTGCTCATATCGGTTTGCATCAGGTAAGCGTTCACGGGTCCATGTGGAGGTAGACCGTGACGGCTCCTGCAGCGATGATTCTGAGGAACTGGAGTAGGAGGAGGAGTCAATGTGGACAGACTTGATTCCTGCAATCCTTGGAGTTGGCAGAACACGTACAGCGCCACTCGCAAGATCTGTACCCGGCTCCACAACATTGACCCAATGGGCAGTGAGGGAAAGGTATCGTCCCTGGCCATGGGTGG